>CM031236.1:693098271-693173337 GCA_018340775.1 Taxus wallichiana var. yunnanensis | reverse complement strand
AACACACAAGCTCCAAAATCCAAAGTGTTGACCACCGCATTTACATTGACTCCTAAAATGGTTTCATTAGATTTTACGGTTGTATTGTTTCAAACCTTTTATCTTCTTGAGTATATTTCACCTCTCCCTATCTCTAAAAGCCTTCACCTCCATGTTGTTTGAAACACCAACCCCTCGTGCAAAAATCTGAAGTTTCCATTACCAAGCTTCTGATTCACTTTCTTCAAACAAACCCTCATATTTGCATGCATTCCACTCAATTCCTTATGTTTATCCCCAAATTTTCCTTTCTTGTTCGCTTCGAGCTTATCTCCACTTTACCCATTTTCACTTTGGATTTTCCAACATTACTCCATGCTCGTGATCCATGAATTTACCACTCTCCTCGGCACTAGATCAACTTCCTTTCCAAATTTAGCCCTTCAAAAAGATTTCAACCTACCACCTAGGACCCTTTTCCATTTTTTGACCTCGTTATTCCTCACACCCCTATTCTCCATGCTAAGATTAATTGAGTTTCCTCTCCTAGTGGTTTTACTTTCCTATTTTTCTTTGTGATCTCATCTATGTTCGAGCTCGAGACTCCCGAATTCTAACCTACATGATTTCCCTACGGTTTCTCGTCCAAACTTCCGAGCTCATCCCCATATGAGCACCATCATTAGCCCACGAGTGCATCATCCCTTGATTGATCTCTTTCTCTATGGAACTCACTTCATTACATCAAGCTCTCCTAGACTTGACCCATTTCTAATGCCTAAGCTTGCCTCTGCAACTTGCCTCCACCTTGTGTGGAGCTGATCCCTTCAGTAAATCAGCTTATTGAGTAGGTCACCAAGCTACTCGGCAAGCTTTCCTATGAACCTAAAATTTAGAGTGTTGATCCATATGGGATTGGCCCAAACTTTTCATCTCGTGCATGATCTCAAATTCCAAGATGATCCTCCCGCCCACCGAGCTTGGTGCATTTGGCCGCATCCAAAGTCCGATCATGACCAATTTGGCTCGACTCCCAATGCCATGTCTTTCATGACTCACCTTATTTGGGTCCTCCTTGCATAACAAATTGATGCATTTAATCATCCAAGCTCATGGATCTCATCCCTCATCTCATACTCTCTTTGAGTTATGTACGAGATTTCATCCTTAATACAAACCTTATCTTGTCGAGCTACTTGGAGAAATAAATTTGAGCTCATCTCCCTAGATGGTCCTTTTGGGAATTTTAATCCTAGACCTTAAATTTATTAGGATTTTTTCATGATATTTTTGACCATATGGCCACGATAAGGAAGTGGAACACCCGAAAAATGATTTTCCCATTTTCCCCATTTTTTTTCGTTTTGGCCGTATGTGGGCCACGAGGCATGCTTCTCTTCTTCTCCAAGTCGATCATCAAGGGTGAAAACTTAGAAGAGGGAAAAACTCCTAAAATGATTTCACAATTATGAATGATTCCTGAATTCTCCTCAAAACATCTTTTTTACTAGTGAATGCCCCGATACACCTATGAGCTTCATTACGATGCCCGTGTTTGATATCATGTGTTGTTCATTTTTCACTGGGAAAAATTGATAACAATTTGGAAAATCGCAGGGACACCTTCCTACTAGATGTTCGTATACTAGTAGCCTAATATGTTTGTTGGGTGCGGAGTCACAAGTCATACCTTACAACTTATCGGACCCTCTAATCTTTTCCCCAAGGACTTCTTGCAAAGCTTAATTGACCATCTCACTTACAATAGTTTTGAATTAAATTTTTTTGCAAGAGTGGAAAATTGTGCTAAATATGGAATTTTCACCCTTCTCTCTATAATCTTGATTTTCATAACTTGTGTTGGTATCCAAATTTGTTCTCCTTTTCAAGCCAAGCAACAACACAGATTCAACAAGGAGCTTAGAGGTAGATAGATCATAAATATATGTCATTTTGTAGTCGGGAGGAGATCTAACTATCCCTTTGTTACTTGGATTTATGGAGAGATGGATAGCACCTCAAAAGGATATGATCTTATCCTAACTATTTTAGGTTGTGCCTTTCAACCAAGGTAATAGAACCTATTGTGTAACCTCTGTCATTTGAAAGGAGATACATGTACCTTTATTTTACATAAATTTTGTAAAGAAGGCCTTGGGGAGAATATGATCAACACACCATACGTGACTCTCATAGTTTGTCACTTCCAGGATCATGGAGATGTCTTCACAACAAGGCAAAGGTTACTAAAGACATTTGAGACCCCGATTTTTTTCTCGCATACTTTAATAAAAGGATTTTGGTCTGTGTGGGTATACAGAGAAAAAGTAGGGGTAGTATGGGTAGGATTAGTTGTTAAAAATGAATTTTGGTTGGAGGGGAGACAGGATGGAATTGACTCACCAGATCCTTGAGAGATTATGCAAAATGGAAATATTTAATCAACAAAATGTTACAAAGAGTTTAACTATTTCCTCAACTAGAACATGTGCTTCAATGGAGGCCCAGATTGACACTATTTCACACAACCTATGGGATTCTATCACGAAGGCTCAAGTTAGAGAACCCAATAAAGCACCAAGATTTAAACAAAGTCATGCCTGAGGTACACCCAGAGGCTTATAGAGAATCTTTATCAACAAAATGAGAGAAAAGTGATTTTAAACCATTTATCCCACTCCCAGATGAAGAATCTTATGAGAAATAAAATTGTAGATGCCACTAAACTATCACAAGGATTGATAACTATGTGATCTAACCCTATTTTGGTACAATATTGCAATAGAAACAAGAAAAACTACTGTATGCATTCAGAGATGAAATAAATACACTTTACTCATGATTAACATATAATAACTCAAACTTTGATCAAATTTATCAGCAAGGAAAGTTTCCAAAACAATCTCAAAGATTTTCAATGGTTGTACACTTGTAACCACCTTGACATGATCGAATTTGACATAAAGAGAGATATACATGCTTCTCTAGATGACTTCTCAAATGGATGGGCTTATTCAAGCTTTTTCGCAGGAGAAAATCGGTCTTGATCTTTTCCAAAACTCCCAACTTCCCAACCATTTGTACGATGAATTCGTGCCATTTATATCATTTCCAATAGCCCCTTCCTCCAAAAGACAAAAATTTAAATGTACCAAAGTTGCTCGCCATGATTCTTTCATGATTCGCAGAATCAGACCTATAAAAGTCCATGGTGCTCGAGGGAAAATCTCTTCGATCTTCCCATGCATTCAACTCTTTTCTAAATAAAAACATGCCTCGATCCATTCACACACCACTTCTGCCCTACATCAATCAAATTTGGCCCCTCGCATGCTCGAGGAGAAGAAAATGAAAAATTAGATCAAGCCCGACAATCAAACTTCTTTGGAAAGATGTCTCCAGATCTCTCCCACCAAACTCTAGATATCAAAATTAACTCGCTCCTCTGTTTGGCATGTAAAAAATAGTAAGAAATCATGAATACTCACACTCCCAGGAGTTTTACAGAGAAAATGGAGGGAAAATCAAATTTAGACACTCAATAGTCATTGATCTTTGATTTTGAATGTGGGTCGTCCATGTGGAAGATGCAAAAATAGGCTTGGGGCTTCCTTTGACCTTTTCTGACCCTTTTAGAAAAATGGAAAAATTTCACCTTTTTCTCCACACCTCCACTTCTAAAAATGGGCCTGACACATGTCTTGAGGTGAGTCCCAAAGGAACCACGTGGAAAAATTCTACCATTTGACTCTCTTTTGAAAAAGGAAAATTTTCCAAGTTTTCCCTACATCTCCCCCCTTCTACTTCAAGTCTCTAATGTGGGTCCCAGTGGAACCCAAGGTCCTTTTATGCCTTTAAGTTTTTTTCCCTCAAAGGGAAAAATTTTCACTTTTCCTCTAAAAGCCCGCACCTCCGTCGTTGACCGGGAAAAACATTGACTATTTTCCCATCGGGCTCATGAGCCATTTTTTCTATTTTAACCTTTATGAAGAAAAGAGGCAAAAATTTTGATTTACCTTTGATGGTCCACCTCCCGCCCCTATGACTTTTCAAATAGCCATATGTCACCATGGTGCACCTTGAGGTGGTCCCAAAATTTGATACTTTGAATGAGCGTGGGCTCACCGTGTGTCCTGCTCTGGAAAAATTTGTTTGAAGGCTTGAAGCTCAATGAAAGGCGCCACTTGTCAAGCTCCGAGGAAGTCTCCTTTTGGCCATTGAAAAGTCTAAGTAAAATACAAAGAAAGCAGAGGCCTCCACGTGTCATCCTGGCACATCTTCAATTTGAAACCCAAGCGCCCATCCCGAATATGCGCGGTTACTCCACGTGTCTCCATGGCACAACTTCAAGATGGCACCAAAAGTAGAGACCCTAAATGATCACGAGCTCACCACGTGTCTTGTTCCGCTAAACTACTCCAATTACATAAAGATTTTTCTAAGTATGGGAAAACAACGGAAGCCTCCACGTGTTCCCATGGTGCCATTTAAAGACAAACCAAAAGTTGATTCTCAAATGAGTTTCATTCTCCATGTGAAACCATTTAAAGTTGAGGTGTTTTATAGAATTTCCGAAGTATTAAGCTGATCTCGCATCCAAGCAAGAGGTTCCACGTTTCCCTATGGACTGAATGATGCAAATTTGACTAGGAGAAACACCTGTCAAACTATAAAACATAGAGAAACAACCATTCGAGCTAGAAAATGAGGTTTTCTTCAAGGAAAATAATTTATATTATTGCAAGGCTCAAACACGATCCTTAGGGACACATCAAATCATTTCTCCTCGAGTACCTAGGGAAAAAATGGCAAGAACAACAAATTCTGACTGTGGATAATGGAGAAAATGGGAAAATGCAAGTTTTGAAGGGACAAATCATGGGAGACCCAAAATACAAATACTTTTAAGTGGAACAAAGGAACCATGAGACAAATACAAACCCACACATGATCCTCGACCCATGAGCAACTAAAAATGGCAATAAGACCGACCAAGCACCATACGGGAAGGAGAAAATGACAAAGGCTATGGATGAATAACTTTTCAAAGGCACAGATGGGGAAAGACCATTTTGAGCACTAACAACTTTAAATGAACCTTTGAACTCATCTCAAAACCTTACTTTATCTTGTATGAGCACATTGAATCTAATGATTTCTTTGCAAGAATAACACACTGTGTGCTTTTGAGTAAGAAATTTGTTGGTTTTGGACATCATGGAACTCTATTAAAATATAATTTTACTCTTCTTTTGAATGCTTCTCAAAACACTTCCCGATATTGAAACCTTCCTAAAAATCCTCAATATCTTCAACTGAAACACATTCAAAAAGGATTTCAGGTTTGTATTTTGTTTCCAATCATGAGGAAAATTTGAATGATTAGGGCTGCCCATAAAATTTAGGCTTGTTATTGCTATGAGTCTTGCTACCTATAAAGTAATAGCTACCATGTGGCTTATTTTTCTAGTTCTGCAAAGGTACTTAGAAGCTTAGTTGTAGCTAATTTGTAGGAACCAAGATAGATCATTCTAAATTCTTTTTCCTTATCAAAATTAGTTTCTTTGTATTTGGATTGTTTTGAGAATTACTAATGTCTCTTGTAACTATGAGCTTCTTCCCTATATCATTACATGTAAGTGGCCTACCAAAACATGATGCCTTTGTGTTAGAGAAAACATGAACAAAACTATATACAAATGACAAATCATACATGCTCAAATGAGAAATGCAAAGTGTGTGAGATTGGTAGGGAAAATAGCTTCCTCTTTTAAAACTTGTAGCCAAGTGGATGATTTTCCATTGAACATGGCTATATACCTAAGTGAAAAATTGATATAGTGGAACCTTTCCACCCACACCATCAAGGTATCAACTGAACAAAAAACAAATAATCTCTTTGAATGATCTCGCAAAGGGATCTTGGAGGTGTTATAGTGTATATAGTTGATCCTTCGATACCTTGGGACTCATCCTCATGTTTAGAATCTTATGACAAGCAATCATGTTGTGTGTCAAGGTGGGGAAAAAGGTTGCTCTTTATCACTCGGATGTAAAGAAATGGGTAGCACCCTTAAGAGGATTTGATCTACCCTAGACCCTTTGTCACCTGTTGTTCATGGAGGATGTGGAGATGTCCTTTGCAAAGTTATTAAGAAGACCTTGAAGAAAACATGATCAATACAACAAAAATATAACTCTAGTTATCACCCTAGATAACGTTCAATGTTATTAAGAAAGCTACTAAAGACAATGAAAACTCCTGATTGCTTCCCTAGCATGATATTTTTGGTAATAGAAATTATGCATTTGTACACACACAAGACAAAATAGGGGTAGTATGGGTAGGATTGGTTGTTTTTAAATGAATTTTGGTGGGAGGTGAGGCAGAATGAACTTGATTTGCCAGATCTTTGAGAGATTTTACAAAAATGGAAGGCTTGATCAACAGAATGCTTTAGAATAGCTAAAATGTTCCTTTAACTAGAAGGTGTGCTTCAATGGAGGCCCAGATCAACACGTTTTCACACAAACTTTAAGAATCCAAAATGAAGGCTCAAATTGAAAAACTTAATTGAACATTATCAACCTTTGTTTTATCACGCCTAAGATACCCTCAAAGGCTAACAAACAATCTTATCATCATGCTAGGAGTAAAGTGATTTTAAATTTGTTTATTTCACTATCAAATGAAAGCTCTTCTGATAAATGAAATTACAAATGCCACCAAACTATCACAAGGATAAGATCTTGTGTGATTCACAAAGATTTCAATGTAAGATTGCAATGGGAACAAGAAAAACTATTTGCAGACATTTAGAAATGAAGCAGACACAATTTTTCCTCAAAATCAAACATAGATTAACTCAAATTTGATTAAATTCATCAACAGGGAAAGTTTCTAGAACAATCTCAGAGCTTGTCAATGGCTGTACACTTGCAACCACCTTGACATGATCAAATTTAACACAAAAGAAATAAACAAGTTCCTCAGATGATTTCTCATAAAGATGGGCTCTATCAAACTTTTCTCTTAGGAATTAACTCCGACCTCTAACACTCCAACCATTTGCATGAAAATTCATGCAATTTATAACATTTAATCTACAACAAAGTTTTCCCCCAAAAAAAAAAAAACATCAAAGCACCATTGCTTGTTATGATTTTGATCGTGATTCCCATAATCAGATTTGCAAAAAAGTTGTCAGGTGCTCAGAGGGAAAATCTCTTCAAATATTTCCAGCATTCAATTCTTTCATCTAGTAAATCACTCTTCATCTCATGCCAACTACTTCCTCCTCTAATCTATCAAATCTAGTTTTTTTGCGTGCCAAGGAAGGAAAGATTGGAAAATCAGATCAAATCCAATAGTAGATCACATCTTAATGGTAAAAGACATTTTCAGATCTTCCCCACCAAATCAAGATATCAAATTAATTAATTCTCTCTTTGTTTTGTGTAGGAGACATCAAGAAATGATAAAAAACCATAAAAATTTGCATCCCCAGAGCTTTGGAGAAAAAATGGTGGAAAATTAGATACAAATGCACAATTTCCATTGATTTCCCTTTGAATTTGGACCATCCACATGGGAGATCCGAGTTAAAATGGGCTGGGGTTCTTTTTACTTTTTACAACTTTTGGGAAAAAATGCAAAATTTCTCATTTTTCCTCCCCTCCACCTTTGAAAAAGCTTGACACGTGTCCCAATGTGGGTCCCAAAGGAACCGTGGCTTGATTCTACTATTTTACCTTCTTTTGAAAAAAAAAAATTTTCCAAATTTTCCCCGCAGCTCCGCCCTTCCACCTTTAGCTTCTGATGTGGGTCCCAGGAACCATGCTTCCTTTTTACACTTTAACCCCTTTTTTCATAAAAGGAAAATTTTCCAAATTTCCCCAAAAGTTCGCACACTCCACCGCCATTGACTTTTCAAAGAAAATTTTGACTATTCTCTATTCGGGCTTGTGGGTCATTTTGATGACTTTAATCTTTTTGACAATAAGGGGAAAAAAATCCAAGTTGCCTCTCCGATGGCCCGCCTCCCCACCTTTTGACTTTTCAAATTGCCACGTGTCTCAATGGTGCATTTTGAGATGGTCCCCAAAAGTAGAGACCCCAAACAAGTGTGGGCTCAACACGTGTCTCAGTCTCGACAGAGTTTGTTAAAAATTTGAAGGTTCAATGGAAGGTGCCATGTGTCTAAGGTCCGAGATAGTCTTCTTCTTTGGCCATTGAAAAGTCCAAGCAAAAAGGAAAGAGTGAGCGGAAGCCTCCAAGTGTCCTCCTGGCGCTTCTTCAAAATAAAACTCAAGGGCTGGTCCCCAAACATGCGTGGTCCCTCCACGTGTCCTAGGCCCTTTAGGAATTTTTTGAAAATTCTAAAAGCCCAATGGAAACCTCCACGTGTCTTTATGGCACAACTTCAAGATGGTCCCCAAGAGTGAAGACCCGAATGAGCATGGGCTCACCACGTGTCCCAGTGCCTTAGAAAATTTCTTTAAAAGTTTAAGTACAGAGTGGAGCCGAGAAGCCTCCACATGTGTCCCTCTATCGCAATTGTTAAGGTGGGACCCTGAGGCAGATCCTCAAATGAGTGCCACCCACCACGTGTCCATGGCCCACCAAAAACTATACCAGCTGCATGAAAAATTTGTCTAAGTCTGGGAAAAGTAGTGGAATCCTCCACGTGTCCCCCGACGCAACTCCAAGGCCAAACCAAAAGGTGAATTTCAAATGAGTGTCGTTCCTCCACGTGGACAAGTTTTGGGTTGAAATGATCCACAGAGATTTTTAGAGTGCCCCACCGAGCCGCATCCAACCAAAAAGGGCCATGTTTCCACTGATGTAGAGATGTAAATTTGATGGGAAAAACACACCCGTCAAACCATAAAAATGTAGGAAACCACCATTTGAGCCCAGAGATGAAATTTTCTTCAAGGAAAGAGAATTTGGAAATGTTATAAGGTTCAAACATGATCCTCTCGAGCTACATCCATTCATGTTTCTTAGGTATTTGGGAAAAAATGATAGGGACAACAACACATGACTGCGTGGAAAATGGAAGGAAAGGAACAACCCGAGTTTTATGCCCAATTTTACAGACACCTTCAGATGGATCAGAGAAATGAAAAAAAATTTTGGATCTTTAAGTGATCTTCGACCAAGGAAGGGACTGATCATGGAAACCAAATGGAGGACAGAGTCTTCAAGCACCAACATGGGGAGATAAAAATGTGACAGAGGCCACAAACTGAGGGATTTTAATGAAAAATGGGGTGAGACTAATTTGAGCACCAACATTGGCTCGACTGGGATGGGCACTCCTGTGAGTGCCACAAGAACCAAATAATAGACCAAGTGCCAAAAAACATCCATTGGGAAAAGGAGTCAGCTTGCAGAGAGAAAACCAGAACCATCTCCTAAAAATGAACCGAGAAACTAGCAAAACTAGGTCACCAAGGACCAGAATGAAAAAACACAAAAGACAGAAAGCAACCAAATGAACTATACACTATACAAATGATGCTCACCTTGATTCTGGGGAATCAATCAAGGAAATGTTTCAAATTCCTACCATTAATAGGAAATTCGAGCAATTCCCCATCCAAGTCTTTCAAGAAGAAGGTATGTTCACCAATTCGAATGTCAATGGAGTAAGGGCCCATCCATAATGCATCAAATTTACCATGCTTCCCTTATCTTCATGCCTACTATCCCATAACAACACAAGATCTCCAATGTTGAAAGCTCTTGGAGTGACACCTTTGTCAAATAACTTCTTCAATTTTTCTCTGAACTTCACATGCCTTTGGTGGATGCCCTCCTTTCTTCATCAAGTTCAACAATCTGGTTAATGCGAGCATCATATGGACTAACTTCTTGATCTTCCAGTTGTTGAATGAACTGATATGAGGATAATTGCATATAGGGGGAAGCAGAGCTTGAGTTCCATACACCAATTCAAATGGAATTTTTCCAAGTAGCTCTTTTAACAAGTAATTCTATCAGCCCAAACAACAAACTTCAACTGCTCACCCCATTTCCTTTTGTTCAGCTCCAAGGTTCTCCTAATGATCTTTAATAGATTTTTATTGCTGGACTCTACTTGTCCATTTCCTTGGGGGTTATAGTTAGAGGCATATGTCAAATTGATCCCATATTCTTTACACATTGCCACCAAAGGTTTAGCTCTGAAGCTCATGGCATTATCAGCAACAATTTTAACTAGCACTCCAAACCTGCAGATGATATGGTTCAACATGAAGTCCATGACAATTTGGTGTGTTGCTCTCTTGGTGGGGATTGCCTCCACCCACTTAGTGAAGTAATCAGTGGCTACAAGAATCCACTTATGGCCAGCACTTGAAGGGTCTAAAATCTCACCAATGAAATCCATTCCCATTGCTTGAATGGGGCTTCAATTGATATACAGATGCAAAGGAAGGGAGCCTGAAGCTTTCAAGTCTTCTAGAAAAATGCTGGCAACTCTCACATCTTCTAACCAACAAAGTTGTATCTTTGAAAAGAGTTGGCCACCAATAACCAGCCCTCAAGATCTTGTGTGTTGTGACTCTTCCAAAAAATGCCCCCACAAACTCCTCCATGGAGATCAACAATTATCTTGGGGCTTCATCTTCAGTAATGCACCTTAAGAGAACTCCCTCAGGGTTCTTCCAAGCTAACCCAAAATCAAGTAATGACATATTTTTGGGAAGCCAACTTAAGAGCTCTTTTTCTGATTTTTACTCAAATACTCAGGGAAGTATAGATGTCTGAGATAAAAATTATATCTTTGTACCATTCATAACTCATCAAATTTTCAAGGACATCCACCCTTCCTTCTTCTACTTCATTCACCTCAATAGTTTGCAAGTTTCTCTCAACCATAAGTTTAGCTAAGCCCAAACCTCTTACCAATTTCATGGTTTGGATATCCATGTCATACTCCTACAACTTGTTCACCCATCTGCATCTTTTTTTGAGACCTCCATCTCTGATAAGACATCTTTCACCATGGTGTGGGGAACATAAGAAACAACTTTAGAGCTCAAAATGTAAGGTCTGAAAACCTTTGTTGCTTTTACCAAGGAAAATTGCTTTCTTCTCCATAATGGTGTACTTCAACTCAGCCCCTTGCAATGCCTTACTGAAAAAGGCAATTGGCCTCTCAGCCCCTTCATCATCCTTCTGCAACAAGACAGATGCAATAGTGTTTCTTGAAGCAAAAGAAAACATTTGAAAAGGCTTCTTATAATCTGGAGCTGCTAAAACAAGGGCATGCTTTAATGCTTCTTTGATCCCATTGAAATCTTGAATGGAAAGCCTCTTCCCATTTGATAACTTGGTCCTTCTTTAGCATGCAAGTAATTGGAATGGTCAACTCAACAAAGTTTGATATGAATCTTCTGATAAAGTTTATTTTCCCAAAGAAGGACTGAATTCCTTCTTGGTTCTTGGAATTGGGACCTCACGATGGCCTCTACCCTCTCGGGATCAATCATGACACCATCCTTTGATACAATGTGACCAAGAAACTTGGCCTTTTGCACTCCGAAATGGCACTTCTTTGGATTGAGTGAAATGCCATACTCTCTACATCTTATCAACATTTTTCCAAGTGCTGCAAGTGATCACTTCTCTTTCTGGAAAACACAGTCACATCATCTTGGTAAACAACAATAAAATCATTAATGTAACTAAAAAAGCAACATCCATTTCTCTTTGAAAAGGTTTCTCCAAGCATTCATCAAACCAAAGGGCATTCTAACATAGACATAAGTTCCCAAGGAGTGGTAAAGGTTGTCTTAATTCTTTCTGATTCCTTCACAACAACTTGATTATAGCCAGAGAAACCATCCAAGGTAGAAAAAACTTAGTAACCAGTCACTAATTGCAACATGTTTTCCATGTTTGGTAAAGGATAATTATCCTTCATTGATGCTCTATTCAGATTTCTAAAATCCACGCACAACCTGATATCACCATTCTTTTTCTAACTGGCACTAAGTTTGCAACCCAAGAAGAATACCTTGTTGGCTGAATGATCCCTCCATCCCTTAGCTTTTTTAATTCATCTTGCATTTTCATAGAGAGGAGTGGATTAATCAGCCTCTATTTTTTTCTGAATGGTTTTGCATTAGATTCCAAAGGAATTTCATGCTGAAACAAATCCTCTCTGTATGCTTTCAGTTTAGAATAAGACCAAGCTAGGCAGTCCTGATATTTCTTCAACAATTGGACATAGGACTATTTTTTTTCCTCCTTGTTCAGATTGCTTCCCAACCAGATCTTCCTTGGTTTCTCCTTTGTACCAAGGTCATGCTCCTCAACATCCCTTGAGGCTGCTATATATATATGTTAATAATGCAATCAACATTATCAAAGTTTGATTCAAGAGCAACCAATTCCTCTAGGAATGGTATTAGTTTTCAGTTGGATGATGTCTTTTCCAAACAAAGTTTCTTTACCCTCTGCTACACACACCATTGGCTCCCAATCAATACATTGATCAAAAACTCCCCTTTTTCTACAAAAATATTTTGACTTGAGCATCATCATCAAAAAATTTCCAATGTTTAATGTTGTCAGGGACAGATGGCCTTGTTAACACTTCAACATCATATTCACAATATGGGGACATTACACAATTATCAAACCGAGATCCCAATACTGCAAGCTTTTTTGCCATAACATTGAACTTCCTATCATGATGCACAATATTAAATGAATCAAACATCTCAATCAAGTCCTAGATTGCATGCTTGTATTGTTTCATTCTTTGATTTTTAGTAGCATACAATTTTCTGATTTGTTTGACAATTAGTTCTGAATCTCCCTTAACAATGATGTCTTTAACATAGTATTTCCAAGAAATTCTCAAACCTAACAACAATGCTTCATACTCAACAATGTTGTTAGTACACTCAAAGTTAAGTTTGAAAGAAAAAAACAAACTCTTCCAAGCTTGGAGAAATAAGAACTACACCAACACCATTTCCAAATTTGGAGCAAGCTCCATCAAACAAAAAAGTCCATGGAGAGCCTACTTGTTCAAGACTCTTACATTGATCCATTTTTTTCTCTTTCCCATCAGCAAATCCAATAAAGTTATCAGCATCAACACTTGTGTACAACACTTCATAAGATGCATTGTTGGGATCTTCAATGAGGTGCAACATCTTCTTTTCTCCATACAACTTGACAAGGCTGCCCTCAATTGGGATGGTGGCATAGGACATATCCATTTGAACACTCCCACCAACACTTGCAGCCCATTTTCTAGACAACAACATACCCCACTTGGCTGGGCAATCAACAATAACAACATCAAGTTTCAAGTTCCTACCCGGATAAGCTGCAAGTTGTACCACCAAACCTTTCACACATCCCACCACTGGCACCTCTCTGGAATCCATGGCAGTGCACTTCCCATATGTTGTTTGTTACTTTGATATCTAGTTCATTCATGACTTCCAGAGGCATAACATTGCATGATGCTCCCGAATCAAACATACAGTTGTGTAGCAATTTGTCCTTAATGATCAGAGTAGTGAAGAATGGATCTACATTTAGTTGAGACTCTACCAAGGATGTTCCCAAATAAACCTCAGGTGGTTCACCTAGTTCTTCCAATGTTGGTGGTGTTTCTAGCTCTTCAATGATTGGAGGAGTCTCCACAATGTTTACATTTCTACCTAGGGTACTCTTCTCTTCTTTCAATCCCAAATACTCAAATGTCCCTCTTCTTGTGCTCAAGAATCCTAAGTAAGCTCAAAATTGGAACACTAACTTTGATTTGACTCAAAACTTGGGAAATGTCATATGGAACACACTTTGGCAAGGCAACATTGGAAGGGAGATTGACAAACTCATCAGATGGCATGGATTTTTGACAGTTTGGGCATGAGGAGAAGTATGAATCTTTTTTGGGACAACAAGGCCTTTGGAAGGTGTATCTTTCTTAGGAACCTCTTTAGGAATACTAGTAAGCAATGGAGTTTTAGGTTTGGCTTGAGGCCCTGCTCCTTTGACAACTCTACTCCTAGTATTATAATCCTTTTCTTGAGAAACAACAATGTTCATCAATAACTGCCTATCCTCCTCAGATGGGATTCCTCCATCATACTTCTTTATCATTAAAGCTCTTAAATATTCAAATTCATTATTGGGAAATTCAAAATCTTGTACAATATCTATTTCTAAAGTATGAGAGGGAGGAAGAAGAGGTACCCGGTGAATGCAATCCCAAAATCAGCAAGCAGTTCTAGCACTTATTACCTCAGTTGAAGTTGCTCCTTGTTGTGAGCTTATAGAGCACTCCATCATGCATGCATCATCATCAGTGTTATCATCATCAACTTCCTCTTCTACTTTCTGATCTACTTCACATGGAGCATGGGGCATGAAACATCTGTCACACCAATCAATTACATTGTTTCTTCAACAACAACAACTCTGGAAGCCAAAGGATCAAGCACCATTCTATTTTCCCTAGCTTGGGGCTGTTTATTTCCAAATCCCATGGGTCCCTTGCCTCTGTCATCAGATCTCTACTCATTTCTAGGATGATTTGAAAATTTCTTGGCCTTGTTGCTTATGTTGACCTTGTGAACTCTACCCAATTCCTTTCTCTTCCCGGGCTAATTTGTATGAGATTTCTTTGACATCCCCTACCAAAGTTTTCACAACTTCCTCCAAATCAGCAACCTTACTTGCTTGAGGTTTTTTTGGGTTAACTAGTTTCACACCTCCCTCTTAGGAGGTTTTCCAATTGCTTTAATGTTATTCTCAATTTGTAGAGCCATGGTAAAGGCCTGCCTCAAATTGGTAGGGTTTTTGTCCCTCAAATAGTAAGCAAACTTTCTTATCAAATGCATCTGAATACTTTATAAGACAAGATTCATCACATGGCCTTAAACTTACAGGAAATCTCCTCAATGTCTTATTAAATCTAGTGTTGAAATCATGCACTGATTCATTAGGATTCTTTTTAATATTTTCAAATTTTGACAAAAGAAACCTAGGGTCCATTTTTTATCACCATACTGCAATCTAAATGCATTATTCATTTCTATCCAAGAATCAATGGAATTATCTGGAAAATATTTATACTAGTCCCTTGCATCTTCTTCCAAAGTATGGATAAACAATTTGATATATACATCTTCAAATTCAATCTCAAAGTCTTCCATCATGTTGATAAAAAGCTTTAAGTGTTGATCACCAGTTATAGCATTATTTCCTTGGAACTTTGGTAGTCTATTTCTTACATCTTGGGGAACTACATTTGGATAACCAGCCATCCCTCTAAAATTTATAGGACCAAAGGTATTTACAACAAATGGAGGTCTTGGGTGGGGGATGGGCCATGTTGTTTTGAGGAGGTGACCTTGGAGGAGAATCAAACTGATAAGGGACAAGGGGTCTTTGAAACACAGGAGTATAATTTCAAAATGGATATCCCCTAAAGGCTTTGTTTCTTGGAAAACCCTATCAACTTTGGAAAACACAAGGGCAAAATGAGAAGAAAACTTTTCAAATTCAAATGAAGGCCCCTCTCAGATGGAGAATTCAATTCCACAAAAAGACTACCTGATTCAGAAGCACTTGAATGGAAATCTTCAATGATAGGCTGATCACTTTCATCAATGGAGATCTCTTTTCTTGACTGCTGATCTCCAACAACTCTCCAGCTCTTCTTCCTTCTTGACTTTGTTTTTCCTAGCTCTGGAAATAATGTCCTAGTAGGATCCTTAGTGAAGAAAGATCTTCTTCCTTCCAGATTTGCAAAGATTAGTAAAAATCTCACTTGACAGAGGTTAAGACACTGGTATTTATAAAAAAATCAGATCAACATGGAGTCGCCACTAAGGATTTCCACCTTAGTTGTGCAAATGCACTAAAAAATATGATCTGTCAAATGTCTATCAACACTAGAAACTAGAAATGGAATGATCTGACCTTCCTTTACCCAGATTTATCAATGAAACTTAGTGCAATAACTATAGAAACTAGAAATATTGCACACAACACTTGTAACTTTGAACACTTCTTATAGGCCTGAACACAGGATGATGTTGAAACAATGTACTAGCACTTAGAGCATATAAGAAATGTTTACTAGGGTCTGAATATGAACTACAATCACAATGTCCGTAATGGAAAATGGCAAAAAAAAAATGGTGTTGGTACCCAAATTGATTCTCCTCGAAGTTGAGCAACATCACAGATTTGATAGGAAGCTTAGAGACAAGTAGATCATGTTGTGTGTCATTTTGTAGCAGGGAAGAAATGCAGCTTGCTCTTTGTCACTCAGATGTGGAGAAATGGATAGACCCTTAAGAGGATTTGATCTATCCTCACTACTTTATGGTTGTGCCTTTCAACTAGGGTGAGAGGACCCTTTTGTAGCCTGTTGTTTGTGGAGGAGATGGAGATGTCCTTCTTTGCAAAGTTATTAAGAAGACCTTGAAGAAAACATGATCAATACAACAAAAATCTAACTCTCACGAGTTGTCACCCTAGATAATGGAGATATTTTCTAAGAAAGGTTCAAGCTACTAAAGACAATGAAAACCTGATTGCTTCTGCATGTTTTGGTAATAGAAATTATGCATTTGTACACACATAGGACAAACAGGGGTAGTATGGGTAGGATTGGTTGTTTTTAAATGAATTTTGGTGGGAGGTGAGGCAGAATGAACTTGATTCACTAGATCTTTGAGAGATTTTACAAAAATGGAAGGCTTGATCAACAATAATGCTTCATAATAGCTAAAATGTTCCTTTAACTAGAAGGTGTGCTTCAATGGAGGCCCAGATCAACACATTTTCACACAAACTTTAAGAATCCAAAATGAAGGCTCAAATGAAAAAAACTTAATTGAACATTATCAACCTTTGTTTTATCATGCCTAAGATACCCTCAAAGGCTAACAAACAATCTTATCATCATGCTAGGAGTAAAGTGATTTTAAATTTGTTTATTTCACTATCAAATGAAAGCTCTTTTGATAAATGAAATTGCAAATGCCACCAAACTATCACAAGGATAAGATCTTGTGTGATTCACAAAGATTTCAATGTAAGATTGCAATGGGAACAAGAAAAACTATTTACAGACATTCAGAAATGAAGAACACAATTTTTCTCAAAATCAACACAGATTAACTCAAATTTGATTAAATTCATCAAGTAGGGAAAGTTTCTAGAACAATCTCAGAGCTTGTCAATGGTTGTACACTTGCAACCACCTTGACATGATCAAATTTAACACAAAAGAAATAAACAGTTCCTAGATGATTTTCTAAAAAGATGGGCTCTGTCAAACTTTTCTCTTAGGAATTAACTCCCGACCTCTAACACTCCAACCATTTGCATGAAAATTCATGCAATTTATAACATTTAATCTACAACAGATTTTTTCCCCCAAAACAAAAACATTCAAAGCACCATTTTTTGTTATGATTTTGATCATGATTCCAGAATCAGATTTGCAAAAAAAGTTGTCAGGTGCTCAGAGGGAAAATCTCTTCAAATATTTCTAGCATTCAATTCTTTCATCTGGTAAATCACTCTTCATCTCACGTGCCAACTACTTCCTCCTCTAATCTATCAAATCTAGTTTTTTTGCATGCCAAGGAAGGAAAGATTGGAAAATCAGATCAATCCGATAGTCATATCACATCTTAATGGTAAAAGACATTTTAGATCTTCCCACCAAATCAAGATATCAAATTAATTCTCCTCTTCATTTGTTTGGCATGTAGGAGACATCAAGAAATGATAAAAACCATAAAAATTCACATCCCCAAGAGCTTTGAGAAAAAAATGGTAGAAAATCATATACAAATGCACAGTTGTCATCGATGATTTCCCTTTGAATTTGGACCATCCATGTGGGAGATCCGAGTTAAAATGGGCCTGGGGGTTCCTTTTACTTTTTACACCTTTTGGGAAAAAATGCAAAATTTCTCATTTTCTCTCGCCCTCCTGCCTTTGAAAAATGGGCTTGACACGTGTCCCAATGTGGGTCCCAGAGGAACCATGGCTTGATTCTACTATTTTACCTTTTTTTGGAAAAAAGGAAAATTTTCCAAATTTTCCCTAGCCCCACCCTTCACCTTTAGTTTTTAATGTGGGTCCTAATGGAACCACACTTCCTTTTTACACTTTAACCCCTTTTTTCATAAAAGGAAAATTTTCCAATTTTCCCCAAAAGTCCGCACCTCCGCCATTGACTTTTCAAAGAAAATTTTGACTATTCTCTATCGGGTTTTGGGTCATTTTGATGACTTTAATCTTTTTGACAATAAGGGAAAAAAATCCAAGTTGCCTCTCCGATGGCCCGCCTCCCCACCTTTTGACTTTTCAAATTACCACGTGTCTCAATGGCACATTTTGAGATGGTCCCCAAAAAGTAGAGACCCCAAACAAGTGTGGGCTCAACACGTGTCTCAGTCCACAGAGTCTGTTAAAAATTTGAAGGTTCAGTGGAAGGTGCCATGTGTCTAAGGTCCGAGATAGTCTTCTTTGGCCATTTTGAAAAGTCCAAGAAAAAGGAAGAGTGAGGAAGCCTCCAAGTGTCCTCTGGTGCTTCTTCAAAATAAAACTCAAGGGCCGGTCCCCAAAACATGCGTGGTCCCTCCACGTGTCTAGGCCCTTTAGGAATTTCTTGAAAAGTCTAAGTAAAGGAAGGCCCAGTGGAAACCTCCACGTGTCTTTATGGTGCAACTTCAAGATGGTCCCCAAGAGTGGAGACCCTAAATGAGCATGGGCTCACCACATGTCCTATGCCTTAGAAAATTTCTTTAAAAGTTTAATTAAAAGCGGAGCGCTGGAAGCCTCCACCTGTCCCTCTGTCACAATTGTTAAGGTGGGACCCTGAGGTAGATCCTCAAATGAGAGCAGCCCACCACGTGTCCATGGCCCACCAAAACTATATCAAGTTGCATGAAAAATTTTTCTAAGTCCTGGGAAAAGCAAGTGGAATCCTCCACGTGTCCCCCGGTGCAACTCCAAGGCCAAACCAAAAGGTGAATCTTCAAACGAGTGTGTTCCTCCACGTGGACAAGTTTTGGGTTGAAGTGATCCATAGAGTTTTTAGAGTGCCCCACCGAGCCACATCAACCAAAAAGGGCCACATGTTTCCACTGATGCAGAGATGTAAATTTGATGGGAAAACACACCCGTCAAACCATAAAAATGTAGGAAACCACCGTTTGAGCTCGGAGATGAAATTTTCTTCAAGGACAGAGAATTTGGAAATGTTATAAGGTTCAAACATGATCCTCCGAGCTACATCCATTCACATTTCTTTAAGTATTTGGGACAAAAATGAAGGGACAAAATGGACAGTGATCTTGACTAAGAAAATGGAAGGAAATTAGAGAGCTCAAACTTATCGCGTGAAACTAGAATCTCGAAAGGATGAATTGGGAGTAGGGGTTTAGGCTTCTTGTGTTATCTATCTTGAGCTTGGCTCCTATGGAATTGTTTTGTTCTCCTTCTTTCCATGAATACAATACTTTTATTTTAGATTTGGAGCTACTTTATATTCATCTTCAACTAACTCTTGTTAGATGATTGGTCCATAATCTCACGAAAATAAAGTTTCATCGTTAACAATGCACTCGGAACATCTGATTGTTGATCTTCTTCAACTTGCTCTTGATTTTCTTCCATTATAACAAAATAAACTTTTTCCACATGTTTTTATCTAGTCTTATCCTCCTCCTAAGGCTTAACCATCAATGGTATTTTATCAATCGTGAATCTTAGGGCCAAACTAACATTTTTCTCATCATTTCTTCCTTCCTTGGGTCCTTCTTCTTCGCTGCTCCTCTTGGTGGTTTTTTGAGTTTCTTCTTGATATGGGTTTGAGACTATGAGATGAGTAGTGAGTGGGGTCTCCACTTATTTTTGATTTTTTGGTGGTGGGAGAGGAGGTTCAACTTATTGTTTTCTGTGGAGGATATGGTTTTTGTTAGGGAAAAGGGTGGGAAAAATGAGATGAGGTGGAAGAGTATAAGATGGAGAAGGGGAAAGCACACAAGGGGAAGCACATGATAAGCTTGGAAACTGAGGCTCAGGCTGAGATGATGCTAATAGGAAATTGGAGAGAGGGTTGTAGGATGGAAATACAAGGGTTTCACATTGACAGGATTGACTGACATTGTCTATAAAGGCTTTTATCTCCTAGATCCACATTGTGAGCTTTGGAAACATCTCAAATATGAATTCACGCTTCTCCTACGGGTTGTAATGCCTTTGAATAGGTCCTACCCATGCACAAGGGGTCCAAAAACCAATCTTACATGCTTGCATCTGAGATATATCCCTTGAATGCACCGTATTTTCCCCAATTTGTGAAATTTTAGCTAAAACTCTCAAAATCTTTGGGCATAGGATACCAACAAAAATTCACATACCACTAATCTTGAAAATCTACATAGTTTAGTGGATAACCAAACTAATATGCTTCCTTTCCATAAGAATATGCATATTGATTCTCATCATAGAATGGTTATGGATATTTTTGATAGTGTCTAGAAAAAATGAACTCTGCAATCTAGGAGGCGTATAGAAATTACATGGATGTTTCCTCAGATGTGAATCCCATGATGAAAATGAAGCCATGACTACATGAATTCATGGAATGGAAGAAAATGGAGAGGTGTGTAATGAAAATTGGATGTAAATGGGTGGAGAAGTGATGATCTTCAACTTAGATAATATGGTTTTTGACCAAATGGAGTAAATCATTATACTTTTTATATGCCACCAAATGCATTGATTCCACCAAAAACACAAAAAAATTGATGGAATGGAATAAATATATGTATGCACACCTTGAAGGGCTCAAAATTAGTTGAAGGATTGAACTAGTTTAGCTACAAATGATCTCTAAAATTCAAAATTTCAAACTGACTCTTCTTGAAAACATCGAAATCTAAAATGCAAGACATTTGAGAACCTCCAGAAGTCTAATGTGGAAAACCTCTACAATCTTGAAATTCATGGAAACTTTGAAATCTGAAATGAGCTATCTTTGAAATCAAAAGTGTCGGAGTTTGAAATTTGAAAATCCCAAAACCTACAAAATTGAAATTCGAAATCCCGAAATCTAAATTTCTGAAAAGTCTAAAATTCTATAATTTAGAAAAGTGTGAAATTTCAAAAGGTCCAAAATTTTGAAACCCAAAATTCCAAAATGTGAAAAGTTTCAAAATTCAAATTTGAATTTGGATTTCTAAAAATAGTCTTTTGTCTTCAACCCCCAATCTATCATCTTTGAACCTTTGGGCCCATTTTCAATATGCGAAACCATTCAAAAAAAAAAATTTAACTTTAACCCTACATCAAAACTTTGAAATCTAAAATTTGTAACTCCCGATATCAAATGATAAGGGTCCTCCAAAATTGACATATTTTTCAAGTTGGCTTCAATGTGACTTAGATCTACTGATGGAACAAATTGTTGAAAAATTAAACCCTTACTTCAATATTGTACCACCATGCATACCAAAAAAATGTGGCAACATCACAACACCCCGAATGGATAGATTGTGAAACTAGGGCATTGTATAATTTCCAAACACGGAACTATCACGAGTGTGGGACCTTATGAAATTGGATGCTCTCCAAAGAAGGCCGGTTCCTTCTCCTAATCATACCTACCACATCTACTTCTAATGCAACAAAATACCTATCTAAACCTAAACTAAACTCCCATGGAGACAATGAGAGATATTTTATGAAATGAAACCTACACAAGAAGGATATGCTATGCCCTTAACCTATTGCTTGTATTAGGATATGAGTAGCCGACTTGTGGCTTACCATATCATTTTATTATATCATTTATACTTTCTCATGCTTAATAGGTTGGCCTGGGTGATGGCCATAACATATGAATAGTATATATAGAGGATTGTAGGTAGTAGTTCATTATCATTTGAGCATTTGAGTCTTATTATATGGTTTGGAGGTTGCCCCCTCGAAGTGGTGAAGCTATTACAATTGCATATTGAGATCATTATTCTGAAATATTGTGTTATTTGGTGTTATATTTCTGCTCATAATCTAAATTATACTAGTAATTTCATTACAAGTGGTATCAGAGCTGCGATCTGGGCCAAAATTAGAGCAAAAACCTAATTTTTTTGTTTCCAAAATATATTTTGAACCAGAGCGAATTGGTGGGAGATATTTTTACTAGAGTTGCAGAAACATTTCAACTAAGTGTTATCACTGAATCATAGCACCCCTATGTTTATACAAGCGTAGATACTTGAATTCACGGTGTGATTGGATAACATGGGTACTATCTCCAAGTTGTGGGACTTGCTACTTGAGATAGACCTCCAGAGAAAGCTGGTTCTTGCTCCTAAACTACCTACCACAATCTACTCTAATGCAGAGGAAACTAACTATTCTAATCTAAATTTCCAAGGGACCAGGGAGAGAGAATGCATAAAATGAAATCCTACACTAAAGAGGTGATACACCAGAAAAGGAGGGTGTGAGAGTAGTCTTCAAATGCGTGAGATACAGAAGCAAAGTGCACACTAGAAGGGGTGATGACAGTTCTCCACAATCTAGCAAAATGCATTCACAAAAATATCTCAAACATACACAATGATAATGGATCCCTGCAAGAGCATAATAATAAACACAATATTCTTGTAATCAAGGTTGAAGGGGCAAGAAGAATGCAGAAAAACACAGCAGGGGAAGATGCATCCACAAACTTATATTTTATTGCTTCCTGATATGCACAGTTCAATCGGTTACAAGATAAGGGCCTAGATCACCATGCAAGGAGTCCACAACAAGGGCCTACAACACATTGTCTTCACAAAGAAATTTTGGCAGAGCTTTTCTACAAAAACTACCTCCTCTTACAATGAGCCCAACACTCCAATTTATAGAAAAAATGAGAAGAGAAAGAGAAGGGAAAATGGAAATCCTGAAATCTATCCTTCAACCACTTGTAAGAGGCATTAAATGGAGTAAAATGATTATATATTACTTACAAAAGGCTCCCATCTTTGTCCCGTGGGCTTTGCGAGCGAGAGAAAGAATGATGACCATGCCTCTTAATTGCACTCCCAACCACCAAATAAAACATTTTATGAACCCAGCCACGTTTTTTAAAAATATCAATCAAATCTCTCATCAAATCTAGAATTTTTTGATTTCATGTGCATCAAGCTTGGAGCCATGATTCCAACGATACCAATTTTGTGTGATTTCTTGAGAAATGTAAAAGTTATGGCCTTCGAGTGCGGGCAGCTATTTTGGGTCCGACAGCGTCATTTTCATTCATTTGTGCGGGAATGAGCATTAAGCGACTAGAGTAGAATATGTTTCTTTTAATTAAATATATCATTCCAAAATTCCAATTTTGTAAAAATCGGAGCTTGGAGTTAAAAGTTATGGCCGTTTGAAGTTTCACGGGTCAAACGTTGACTTTTCTTCTTTGCCTTGCCGCTTCGCTTTTCGCGCCCCGTGTACTTTTGTCCCAATTGTCCCACGGACCGCTGGGACACATTCTCCCGCATCAGCTGGTTTGGGCTTCCTTGTCTCTCTTTCTGGCCTTTTAACCTTTCGGCGTGCGCGTCCCTCGCGTACCTTGTGCACTTTTGTCCCGGCATAGGGACAATAATCTCCGAACTTCCCGAAATGGACCATCTTTGGAAAATCAGCCGATTCATGTCTCACGCGTACTTTTTGTCCCGGATGTCCCAAACCGCGTGAAAACAAAACTTGACGATTTTTTCCCACTTTTGGTCATTTCGGCTTTGCCGCCCTCGCGTCCGACATCCCAACTGTCCCACTTGACCGCCCTGGGACAAAAATGTCCAACTTAGCTGATTTTCTTTGTATTTCGGCCCCAAGCTTGGTACGATGAACCTCAGTACGACCCGAACTGGTATGACCCGAACCCTTCAGACCCGAAATGCTTTAAAACAATCCTGCAACCTTATTTTTGCATTTTTTCCATTTTTTCTAACTCGTTGGGATTTCTTCTTGGATGGGAGAGTTAGAAAAAGGCGAGGGGACCCCAAAAACATGATTTTGGGCCTCGAATCAATCTACTTGCTCGGGACTGAATAATTTGATGCATGTTATCAAAATTACCTTGAGGGTGAATTTTGGATAACATAAGGTTCCCTAAAAATTTAAGACTTTTTTGATTTATTGTACACAAGTTATTAAAATTTAGAGTTTTTCATAAAATCACTCCTAGGGTGTAAATTGTGGAATGTTTTCAAGTTCTTTACATTTTCAGAAAGATTTGAAAAAAATAGTATTAGTATATTCTCTGTTTTTTTTCCTGTTCGGATGAATTTGTATCGAAACCCTAAACCCTAAGGTTTCATATCATGGCGGGGCCTTCCACAAGAGAAAAAAAGAATCTAGTTACTCCGGGTAAAACCCTAGATAAAGATTAGATAGTGATTAAAGAGATGGATTCAAAAGGGGTAAATACAAATTCCTCAACACTAGGGTTTACTTTAGTTGATCATAAGGTGATTCAACTTGAGTATGAGTTATGAAATGTACAATATGAGATGGCCTCTAAAGGAGACATAGCCCAAATCAATCATCAGTTGGATGATATCATGCAACATGTAAAGGGTAAATAGTATGGCCCAAATCCATCCCATATCAACCAAGGAGGATCTTCAGTTCAAAATCATGGACAAAATAACCATGTTGGATCACTTTTCTAGCCCAATCAAAATCCAACTTATTTACAACCACGGAACATGATGCCGAAAGTGGATATGCGCAAATTTGATGGTAAAGATCCCCTGAATTGGATAAATCAAATGGAGAACTTCTTTGAGCTACATCAAACACCATCAGGACAAAAGGTGACATTAGCATCCCTATATCTTGAACTAGACCAATTCATTTGGTATCGATGGTTATGTGCTCAGAGGCAGAAGAATGGTCTCGAGTGTCACTTGGATAGTTTTTACCGAGGAGTTGCAATTGCACTATAGTTCTAGTGTTTCAGAGAACTACTTTAGTCAAATTATCAAAAAGATGAAAAATTTTACATCAATTCAAAACCTATCCTTAAGGGTGGAGAATATACCAGAAGAGAATTTGAATGACCTATTTCTTGGGGGTCTTAAGGACCACATCGAGCATGAGGTACGTATGTTTAATCCACTCAAGATTTTTGATTCTATTATCATGGCATGTCGAGCAGAGGAAAAAGTTCTTTGTAGTAGGAGGCTGCCTTTCATTAACACCAAAGACCATAGTATCTCTTCCCCTTCATTTTCTAGGCCAATTAGACTGACTCCTCAACAAATGGAAGAAAATAGAGAAAAAGGATTATGCTTTAACTATGATAGAAAATATGGACCGGGACACAAATGTGCTGAGAAGAAGTTGTTCTATATTGATGGAGGTAATGAGGATGATGAGGATGCTGAAATTATAGGAGAGGCTAAGGAACCAGTAGAAGAGGAAGTAAAGGATCACCAACCTACAATTTCTTGTCATGCATTGTTAGGTATTAGTACTCCTCAAACACTCAAGGTTATTGTCTATCTCAAAAAATAGAAGGTGACAGTGTTGATTGACTCGGGGAGTACTCATAACTTCATAAATAGTAAGTTAGCTGCCCGCCTCAATTGTTTTATTTACCTAGCTCCAGAAATGCAAGTTATGATTGCGGATGGTGGGATAGTCAAGTGCATAGGAAAGTGCCATAGTATCAAGCTTTCCATGGGAGACTACATGTTAGACTCACCTATGTTTGCTATTTCTATGGGAGGGGTAGATATTGTTTTGGGTGTCCAATGGCTCACAACCTTAGGTACTATAGAGATGAATTTCAAGAATTGTTCATGTGATTTCATTCAGATGGAAGGAAAATACAATTGAATGGGATGGTAGCTAAGTCTCCAAAAATTATTAGCTCTCATTAGATGTAGAAGGTTCTCAGAAAATGAGTAGATGGATTTATAGTAAAGTTATTTTCCATAGAAGTACAAAATACAAAGTCTTCAATGCCACCCGATCTTGAGGAAGATTGTTGATGCCCACTCATCTATTTTTGATGAAATTCCAAAGGGACTACCACTAGTTAGAGATCATGATCATGCCATTTAGTTGATTCCAGGAGCCAAACACCTAACATTAGACCATACGAGATACCCATATTACTAGAAAAGTGAAATCGATAAAATGGTTCAGGAAATGTTGAAGGAAGGTATCATCGAGACCTGGCAGAGTGCCTATTCTTCCCAGTGGTCATGAGTACGTAAGAAGGATGAAACATGGAGGATGTGTCCAAATTACCGAGAAATCAAAAAGTATACCATCAAAGATAAGTTTCCTATTCTAGTAATTGATGATTTACTTGATGAATTACATGGTGCTATTTATTTCACAAAATTAGATCTTCGTTCAGGGTACCATCAAATTAGAATAAAAGAGGAAGATGTTCATAAAATAGCTTTCAAGACTCATGAGGGCCATTATGAGTTTTTGGTAATGCCTTTTGGTCTTACAAATGCGCCTTCAACCTTTCAAAGCTTGATGAACACTGTTTTAGGCCATTTTTAAGGAAATTTGTATTAGTTTTCTTTGATGACATATTGATTTACAGTAAGACATGGGAAGAACACTTACAACATGTAAATAAAGTGTTGGAAGTTTTGGAGAAACATACTCTCTATGCAAAGCCATCTAAATGTTCTTTTGGTGTACAAGAGGTAGAGTACTTAGGTCACATTGTATCCCATGAAGGCATCAAAGTTGATCCTCAGAAGATCAAAGCTATGGTGGAATGGCCAAGGCCCAAAACTCTCAAAAATATTCATGGGTTCCTAGGACTAACAGGGTACTATAGAAGATTTGTGCGGGGATATGGTAGAATAGAAACCCCACTCACTGCATTGCTAAAGAAGGATGCCTTCCATTGGATAGACTTAGCCACTAAATCCTTTGAGCAGCTGAAGGAAGCCTTGTGTAACACCCTAGTTTTGGCTACTCCTAACTTCTCAAAAACCTTCATTGTTGAATGTGACACTTCAGGATCAGGATTGGGAGCAGTTCTAATGTAAGAAGGAAGACCAATTGCATTTGAGAGTCGCTAATTCAAAGGAAAAGATCTGCTCAAACCGGTCTATGAGAAAGAAATGATGGCTATTCTTCATGTGGTCAAGCAATGGAGGCCCTATCTCATGGGTAGACACTTGAGGTAAAACTCGATTATGATAGTCTCAAATACTTTTTAGAGCAAAGGTTATCATCTAAGGAACAAAAAAAGTGGGTAACAAAAATGTTGGGTTATGATTTTGAAATCATATACAAAAATGGTAAAGAAAATGTAGTAGCTGATGCGTTGTCCAGAAGGGATACATCCACAGATGCCTTACTATGTGGAATGTCCATGTTGACGGCTGATTGGGTGGATGAAGCAAGATTGGAATGGGATCAAGACAAGGATACACAATCTCTAATACAAAATATCAAGAAAGGATCTATGACATCTAACAAATTTGAGTGGAAAGGTAATTCCCTATGGTACAAGGATAGGTTATACTTGAGTAAAGATTTTGAGTTGAAGCATAAGATTCTTGCAGAGCTACATGCCTCGCTTGTTGGAGGACACTTTGGGTTTTTGAAGACATATCATAGAATAAAAAGAGAATTCTTTTGGGAAGGACTCAAGGGGGATGTACAAAAGTTTGTATCAGAGTGTTTAGTGTGCCAACAGAACAAAGGGGAAACAATTAAGACACTAGGTCTATTGCAACCCTTACCGATTCCTAGCCAGAGATGGGAGGAGGTCTCCATGGATTTCATCACCGGATTGCCTTGTTCAGAGGGTAAGAATGTTATTTTCGTGATTGTGGATAGGCTCACAAAATATGCCCATTTTTGTGCCCTATCACATCCATTTGCAGCTAGTACAGTCGTAGCTATTTTTTTGGAGACAGTTCAAAGGCTACATGGAACCCCAAAAATAATTGTAAGTGATCGTGATCCTATTTTCACAAGTAATTTTTGGACGGAATTATTTTCATGTTTGGGTACTCAGCTAGCTCACAGTTCATCTTATCATCCTCAAACTAATGGGCAAATAGAAGTGGTCAACAAATGCTTAGAGGGGTATCTACGTTGTTTTGTATCAGATAAGCAGGAAAGATGGATTAAATGGCTACCACTTACAGAATGGTGGTATAACACATCTTTTCATACCTCTTCTCAAATGACCCCATTTTAGCATTATATGGTTACCATCCACCTTCTATCACTTCCTCCTTGAGGGTGAAAACTAAGGTCAGAGATGTTGAGGAACACATTCAACATCAACAACAGGTTTTGGCTAGTTTGAAGGAGAATTTAGCATTAGCACAAAATAGGATGAAACAAAAAGTAGATCAACATCATAGTGAAAGACATTTTGAAATTGGTGACTGTGTTTTTGTACATCTCGGCCTTATAAACGGATATCTCTAAAGCAACAGAAAAAGGACAACAAACTTGCTCCTAAATATTATGGCCCTTATCAGGTTCTACAGAAAATTGGTAGTGTTGCTTATAAACTAGAGTTGCCTCCATCTTCACACATACACCCAGTATTCCATGTTTCATGCCTAAAGAAGGTTATTGGATAGAAATTTGAAGCCCGAAAGAGTTACCAGAACTTGACGAGGAAGGAAGAATCATTTTGGAGCTAGAGAAGATTCTGCAAACACGTACTAAGAGGCTGAGAACCAGAGACATTAAGGAATATCTGATCAAGTGGAAGAATCTGAGCATAGAAGATGCAACTTGGGAGGATGAAGGTTTTTTGCAACAACATCCAGGATTATTCAACGTTGAGGAAAACATTGGTTTGAAGGGGAAGGGCATGCTACACCCTTAACCTATTGCTTGTATTAGGATATGAGTAGCCAACTTGTGGCTTACCATATAATTTTACTATATCATTTATCTTGTCTCATGCTTAATAGGTTGGCTCGGGTGATGGCCATAACATATGAATAATATATATAGAGAATTGTAGGTAGTAGTTCATTATCAATTGAGCATTTGAGTCTTATTATATGGTTTGGAGGTTGCCCCCTCAAAGTGGTGAAGCTATTACAAATGCATATTGAGATCATTATTCTGAAATATTGTGTTATTTGGTGTTATATTGCTGCTCATAATCTAAATTATACGAGTAATTTCATCACGAGATACACCAAGAAAAAGAGGTGTTAGACACTTTCGTATCCAAAAAAGTGAAAGATACGAACCTAAAGAGGGTGGTCGTACACCATGGACTAGATCACCTTGATGCAACATGGAGAGGGTAGAAATCAGTTCCACCGACCACAATACAACATTCACCTTTGTATGTTAACTTGGTGAATGTTTTACATACTGTTATAGCTGTTGGAATGAAAGCAAACATGTTAAGATATGTTTTGATCTTAAGAGAATGTGTTGCTAACTTGGATTCTTGCATACTGTGATTTATTGCATAGAACAACAAATATTGTACTTGTGTGTTTCTTTGATGTAATGAGATTGTCGTATAATTGCTTGCTCTTGTCTTTGATTGACAAGCATACCTGAATCAATTCCATTGATTCAAGTATGCTGAGGCCCTCTTGTGTTTTCTATGATTAATTCACACTTGAACTGGACTAGGATTATTATGAGCGTGCAGCGCCTGATTACAGGTGTGAATAGCTAGCACGAAAATGCCAACGACAGGGGTTCGATTCTTGAACCCTGTCTTGTCGAATTTGGGACCTCGTGAGGCGAGAAATGCTGGACACGGGTGGCCTTGGCATGTAATCTCGAAGGACGGAACGTCCCTGCTCTGCGTTAACGTGAATGTTAGTAAGGAAATTTGGAAGGAAGTTGTTAGTGTTAGTGGTTAGTGTGAATTAAACCTAAACTAACCTAAGGCCTAACATACATCCTACACTACTATCCTAAGTGGATTTTTAAATTAAAAAAAAAAAAAAGAGGGAAAATAAACCTAAATTCTAAAACCTAAGGTTGAATTAGGACCTAGGTTGAATACTACTTGCAACCTAAACTAATCCTAAACTAAGATGCACGAGACCCTTGGGAGGAAAGGGATAAGGATGGGAAGGAGGCATTCATTGGTATTAAATGAACTGTCCCTTCGTGGACGGCGCCAGTTTTGGCGGGGCAGGTAAGGAATTTAGAGGCATCTATTTTGAAATAGAGCCAAATTCAGTTGCATGGAAAATTTGAAATTTAGAAGCTTGCCAACCCAAGTGGCGGTGGCGTGGAAAGTAAGGAAAAAGGCAAAGCCTTTAATGCATTAATGGTTTTTGGTCCTCGCGACCAGCTCGCCTTGGAAACAGCATGAGGGAATTTGATCTTTCATTGTTTCGATTTGGTTTGGCCGAAGTTGCTCTGCATTTGGTTTCTTTGGTCTGGTTCAGTCGAACCAGCTCTTGGCATTTGACATTTTCTTGGGGATTTGGAGGCTGTTGTTAAGCCGAAGAAGGAAGGAAGTGTTGGAGAGTTTGTGCTGTCGCTGTGGAAAGGAAAAACGCGGCAAATAAGGTTTTCTTCGAGTTTTGGAAGAAAGATTACAGGCATGTTAAGCCCTTCTCTTTAAAAATCTTTGCTTTGATTAAATGTTTCATTAAAACAACCCTGCTCTTGGGTTGGGATTGCATGATTGCTGTTGAGTTGATTTTGAAATGGATTTGTTGATTCTTGCCTTCTTTTCTTTGGAAAATGATAAGAAAACGGCTCTGGTTGCTCGGCCTTGATTTGTTGTTGCTTAAATTGGGTTGGAATATGAATTACCGTTGTGGTTGCGTACAGTGTTGTGGAATGAAATAAACATTTTCTTCCTCTGTACATGTTGTATGAAGTGGAACAGACTGTTTAATCTTTTCCTTACAGTGTAATCGTTTTCTTTGCTGTTGTGCTTGGAACTGCTATTGCATGTAAAGGGAAAATGGAAATACAGTCGTGATTATATTGCTATGATTGGGAACCGATGACTCTTGCTATTATTTGGAAATAATATGAATCATCGTTATTGGTCGCTGAGTTCGACTGTCCTTGTATTTTATTGAATGAAATACCTTCCTGTCGAGCTGGGTGTTTAACAGTAATGGGAAAACGTCATATATATCTTAAGACTGTGCTTGATATATTAGTTGTGTCGCTATGAATTGGGTTTGTCGACCCTTGCTGTCTTTTCTTTTGGAAATGTTAAGAAAATTGTTTCTCCGTTGCTGTGTTTAACTGTTTTGTCTTCTCGAATGGATTTACCTCCATGAGGTGCCGGTTATGGGTATTATATGAAAATTTTAATTGGTTATTCTTGTGGAATGGAAGGTAAACTGTACAGGTTACTGGAGTTGTTTTTGGCATTGAAACTATACGTCCTTTGGCTGATGGACTAAAATTAAAGAAGCATTAGTGTTTGAAATTGTTTCTTATTGAAAGTTTCAAGGATATAGATCCTTTCCCTTCTCCAGTTTTGGGATCTTAATGGAAATGGCATTCGGGGTTTCTTTGGGTAATCGAACTCGATTTTAATAAAGTAATAGTAGTATTACATTGCTGTGCCTTTCCTTGGATTGGATATAGACGAACACGTATTGGGTATTCGTGAAGTAGGAAAAGTGAATCGTTTTCCTTCTGAACTCCTTAATGAAGTATGTCTTTTCTTACGGTGTGGATAAGATGGTTTCATTGTGTTTTCTTGATACTGTTCGGTCTTCTTAATCAGACTATTGACGCAATTATAAACTGGTTTTGTAGTCTGTGCAATGAATGATTATAATTTCTTCTTGCTGTAATGAAGGTTGACCCCATTGCGTCTAGCAGTCGTGGTTTGACCTTCTGATATTATTTTTTTTACTATCTTGTGAATGCGAACTTGGCTGGAATGTTCATTGTTGTAGCTCGTTGGATTGCAGCTGTACTGGCTATGTGAGATGCTTATCAATGAGAACGTTTACTCTGTTATCTTTCTAAGTTGAGTTGTCATGCTAAGAAAAACATGATTTGAATGTTTTTACTTCATTCTGAATACAATGATTGTTTCTTAATGAAATCATAAGAGAATGAATTCTTCTCTTTTTGCTATTTGGGACTCTGAAAGTGACATTGGAATTATAGTGCATATGACTTGGTCTTGCTGTAGGTAACAGCAATGTACCACTTGTTATTAAGAACTATATGCGTTCAGAGGTATAAAAGATCATATGAATATATACTTGCGTGGTTGCATAATTGTTGTTGGTTAGCTATACAGTGTAAGAAGTAGGGAATCTTCTAGTATAGCAAATACCTAGTATGCATATTGATATGGCTTGCTCAACGATGAATATAATGTCTTACTAACCTGTTTGGTATTCATATGAACTGGAAATAAATGAAATTATTCTTGCTGCCGGAAAGTGAATTCCGAGTGGATTTTGTAAGTTTCACTCTGAACTGCTATCTTGAATTGATTTTCGTTTGGATTCCACTGTTAGGACAGTCATGTGGAAGGAAATAGAGATATGAATGAATGTTTTAGAAAAATGATCTTTCTTCTTTCATTCAGTTAGAAATATGGAATTCGTGAATGATGAATTTTATAGTGCTTAGATGGGAGCTACTATATGCATTGCTGTTCGCTTTCTTGTTTGTACTTGAATGCTTTAAATTTAACATGCTTCATGAACGGAAAGGAAAGTAATGGATTTATATTCAGTTAGTTTCATCCTTTGCATTTGTTATTAATGGAAGGCGTGGAAAGGATAACTGTATGCTATATAGGCAGCAAACTACTTGTATTCCTAACGTTACAAATATTGTAAATTGATACTTGCAATGATTATGTGGAAACGGGACAACAGTCCCTTGGCTGATTGTGATGATATTTTTCTGATAGTTCAGTTGTTATGCTGATCTCTCCTTTGTGCCTATTTTGAGATTGATGTTTCGTTGTCGTTTCATAAAAGCAGGGTTCTTTTATTGAAAGCTTGATTAGTTAAAGCATCTTATTTTAAGGATAAGTGCTTAATGTGCTCGATTCATTGGAATCGACCGTGCAATTCATTTTGCGAGATGGAATTTGATTAAATATGAAGGCATGGCTATTTTCTGATGCCTCTTGATTAGATGTAAAATAAATTGTAATTGTTGCTTTTATTCCTCTTTGAGGAATTGCGAAAGAAGAAAATATATTCTTCTGTCCATGAGTTGTATGGATGCTTTGTATAAACTATACCCAATCAGCTGGATTGGCAAATGTATAAATTATGTCTTGAAATATTGAATACAATTACAGGTGTGATATTTTCAATAATTATATCAGTTGATATTGTTGTTTAAATTGGAAATATGATGTTATTTCCTGATTTGGAATTGTTTCATTATCCTTGGATGGATGTTGAATTGAAACTGATATCTATTCTTACTTAAATACAACTTTTAAGTTGAACAATGCAATTAGTTCATACTTGGGTAAAGATGAATTTTAAATTGACATTAAAAGGATTAAGAAGAATATGATTTCATAATCAGAAGGTATTCAGGATTAGCTTAGGAGCTAAGGAATATCAATTCAATTTCGGAGTAATCGAACTTTGTTTTGAACTCCATTAATGATCCGTTTGATAAAATTTAGAATAAAGGATATAGGATAAATGTATCCATAACCAATGATCCTTAACTATATAACGTTAAGGAGAACAAATGAATTCATTTCTCGAAGATTAGACCTCGTTTGAATGACGTCTAATAAGTTAATATTCTGAAATTAGTTGCAGTTGGAAACATCTTGGCTAAGTTTAATAGGTTAAACTTATTACGTCCGTCGGTACGGACTGCTTAATCCAATGATTAAGAAATAAACCAAGTAAGGAAATGTAGCCCTTCGATACGAAGGAGGCGATACTTAGCAAACTAATGGACAGTTTAGTCCCTCTTAGTTATATACAACTGCAACGGAAACGAGGATCAAGAGATCAGCGCGGATGCTGAAAGTCGTTTTTAATTATTACTCGTAGCTAAGTCACTTGAGCAGGATGTGTATTCTCGATGGGTGGATTCTGCAGGACATTGGCATACGCCAGCTACAGCAAGGTGTCTTCATGAAGACGGGGTCTTCATGACGACACAATGTTGCAGCTGACATATAGCAATGCCCTCCCGAATTAAAACATTTAGAATACATAGGCTGAATGTGTAGATCTTAGCTGGGGTGGGGATAGGGTATGATCTGGTATACGGAGTGACTCCGGAATACTAAAGATAATCAGACACACGGAGTCGTGGGGTAACGACACCGTATGTCTGCGTATCTTTAGTTACCAGGAGTGCCTTCCTATACCCGTTCATATTACTAACTGGAACTGAAAGTTTAAAACTGAACTTAAACGTTGAGGACTGGTAGGAACCAGGAAAGACCATTCTAGATAACAGGTGAAGTGAAGTGAAGGACGTATTCCGTAGATGTGTATCACATCCAGGAATATGATCATGCAAAGCATGTGAAAATCTTTGGCCAAAGTATCGCAATTGCTGGTTGCGTTGTCCTTATCACTTAATTTAAGATGCAGGATGTCAGATGAATATCAGTAACAGATATTCAGATAGGCTTCTTAAATGGATCACTTCGATAACCAGGGAAGGTTATGAGAACAGGTATATATATAATATACTATGCAAAAAAACATGAAGGATCGGTTGTTGATCGGTTGTTGCGAGTCATTGAGTCATGAACATGAAGGATCGGTTGTTGCCGAGTCATGAAATGAAGGATCGTTGAAACTCCGAGCCATGAAAATGGAAGATCGGCAGTTCATCGAGTCATTTACAGCAGCATATAGAATCTGTTATAAGATTGAATGGCATTGAATGTGTGTTCCATATTGTACATATGTGAACAGGGAACATTCGTTTTAAAAAGAAATTGTATGATCCAAACTGTGTTGTTTGGGCAGAGAACAATTATTAAAACTTGAACGTGTGTTTGAATTTTATAATTCATAACAGAGAACGTTATATACAAAAAAAAAAAAAAAAAAAAATTCCCTTGTTCTGGTGTTTTAAAATGGGGATGTTACATCTTGGTATCGTGAGTGAAGGTTGCAGCTCTTGGACCTAATGAGTCCACGTTATTAATAAAGTTTACATTTTCTTATTGAGCGAGAAAATGGTCGAGACAAGAGGAATGCTGCGAATAACCCGTTGCGGGGTGGAGAAGCAAAGAATCGCCCAAAATTTGGATGAAATCCTTGCTGCCCTACTTGATATCGAGGATCGTTTGGATATCTTGGAACAGCAGATCAATGGGCAATGAAGAGGAGGGGAATGAAGCTGAAATAAATGATCAGCTACCTCCTGTGGACAACATCAACGGAGGGAATCGGGTGTTGAGGATAATAATGTAATTGCTCCTAATCCCCCGAAAAAAAGGGCAAGATTAGCAAATTGAACTTACAAATGATATAAAGAGAATAAGTCCTCCAAAGTTTGATGGAACAACTCTTGGGGACGGAGTGAGAGCGGCTCGAGTGAAATGGAGAAATACTTTGCAATAAGAAACTTCTCAGAAGAGACTAAAGCGATATGGGGAGCATATCGGCTTTCTCATGAAGCGTCATCTGGTGGGACAACCGTAAGGTTGAGCTGAATATTGTCGAATCAGACATAACTTGGGATCAATTTAAGGGTTATTTTAGGCAAAGATGGCTGCCTCAACTCTATTTTGATAGGAAAATGACTGAATTTCAGAAGCGAGTCGCATGAGGAAGGTTTGTCGGTGACGAGAATCTTGGGAAGGGTTTACTAAACTCCTTAAGTATGTGCCTTGAGCATCAAGCGACGAGAAGTTCAGAATACGGAAATTCATAATGGGACTAAATCCCATCATCGGTGGCGAAGTGGATGTCCACGGCCCAACCACCATGGATGGAGTTGTCGAAAAGGCAATCAGACAGGAACAGAAATTGAGAGCAATATCTGCTCACAGGGAAGAGATAAGGAAGAAGATTCCCAATCCTTCTTCGTCTCTTGCACCAAAAAGGGGACCTTGGAAAAGGTTTGGTGTGAAAAATAAAATTGTTGTTGATAACAACAAGAAACCTGTGATGAACAGACCTGTAAACAGCGTGCGGAACAGCTTCCCAAAAGTTAATGGCATTGGACAAAAGTCCTATGGAAGCCAGAACGATAACTATAAGGCTGGTAATAAATTTGAACCTAGAAAAGGGCCAGCTGGAGGATGCTTCAACTGTGGAAAGGACCACTATGCGAATCACTGTCCTCTGAAGAAGGATGATCGCGGACAGCAGCATAGGATACATCTTTGCGGTGCTGGCTAACAAGCAGTGAAAAGCAAGTGACGCCCATAGAAGTTACGGGTAAGTTATTCGGTAAACCTGTAATTGTACTTTTTGATATTGGGGCTACAGAATGTTTTATTTCTCTCTTTGAACTTGCTATGAAATTAAAAAGAAAGGCTGCGAGAATGGATAAAACATGGACGAGTGCATTATGGGAATAATGTTGTCCATCCATCTGATTGAAATGTGCCTTTTTGGGGCAATTCTTGACCTGCTGGTTTCTCCACCGAAGTTGACTTGTATGTCACTCCTCTAGGATCATATGATATCATTATTGGAGTTAAGCTGGTTGGCTGAACAAAGCAAAGGTTGATTTGTTATGAAAAACAAATCGGTTGCCTTGATGACTGCGTAAAAAGCAGCAATCATTCAAGGTGTAAAGCGGGAAGTTCATAGTTAGAAAGCCCGGCTATGCAACTAAAGAGGGCTAAAAATAGAGGCTGCACTTTGTATGCGGTAAAAATGACAGAAAATGAAGAGGAAGATAATGATTTCATGGAAAGATATCCATTGTTGAGGGATTTCCGTGATGTGTTTCCGGAGGAATTGCCGGGTCTTCCGCCCAAACGTGAGTTTGACTTCGCTATAGAGATCAAACCAGGAACGGAACCCATATCTAAGGCACCTTACAGAATGACTACCATTGAGCTGGTAGAACTGAAGGCTCAGTTACAAGAACTTCTGACTAAGGGGCTGATCAGACCGAGCGTCTCACCTTGGGGAGCGCCGGTGATCTTCGTAAAGAAAAAGGATGGCACTTTGAGGTTGTGCATTGATTACAGAATGCTGAACAAGGCAACCATTAAAAATCGATACCCACTTCCAAGGATCGATGATCTGTTTGATCAGATGCGAGGAGCATCAGTCTATTCAAAAATAGATCTGCGATCAGGGTACCATCAGCTGAGAATAAAAGAGGAAGATATTCATAAAATAGCTTTTAGAACGAGGTATGGACATTATGAGTTCACGGTGTTGCCTTTTGGGCTGACTAATGCACCTGCCGCCTTCATGAATCTAATGAATAACATTTTTCAAGAATACTTAGACAAGTTTGTGCTTGTATTCTTAGACGACATTCTTATATACTCTAAAAATGTCGAAGAACACCAAGAACATCTCAGGATAGTGCTAGAAATCTTAAGAAAGAGGAAGTTGTATGGCAAACTGTCCAAATGTTCCTTTTATGATGCAGAGGTGCATTATTTAGGACACGTTATAAGCAAAGACGGGATAGCTGTTGACCCTTCAAAAATCACAGCTATAACTGAGTGGCCTGCGCCTAAGAACGTGCACGAAGTGAGGAGCTTCATGGGCTTGGCTGGATATTATAGAAAGTTCGTTAAGGACTTTTCAAAAATTGCTGCCCCAATCACTTCGTTGCAAAAGAAAGAAAAGAAATTTGTCTGGACAGACAAATGTGAATCTGCCTTTAAAAAGTTAAAGGAGCAGTTAACTACAGCACCTATTTTGACTGTACCTGATCCAAATGGAGATTTTATGGTTGTAACGGACGCCTCAGGAGAAGGCCTTGGAGGTATTCTGTTACAGAATAACCATGTTATCGCTTATGAAAGCAGAAAGCTTAAGTTACATGAACAGAACTATGCTCCACACGATCTTGAGCTCGCTGCCATTGTTCATGCGCTTCAAATATGGAGGCATTACCTTCTTGGCAAGCCCTTTGAATTAAAAACAGACCATCTGGGGCTGAAGTATATTTTACTCAGCCAAATCAGAGAATGCAAGGCAACGAAGATGGTTAGAATTTCTGTCTCAATATGATTTTGATATAAGCTACATTAAGGGCAAGGAAAATAGAGTAGCAGATGCTCTGAGTCGAAGGAAGCATATCTCTGCTCTTATAACGTTAAGAACTCAGTTTAAGGATGAGGTAAAAGATGCCTTGGAATCAGATCCTTATTCCCAGCAAGTCAAATCAGCACTTGCTGCAGACCCGCAGGACAGCAGGTACAAAGGATTTCGTTTTGATAACGAAGGAGTTCTGAGGTTCGAAAACAGGGTATATGTACCTGTGGCAAATGACTTAAGAGGGAAATTGCTAACTGAATTCCATAATTCACCTTTTTCTGGGCACCCTGGCATTACAAAAATGCTTGCTGATCTTAAGCAGCAATATTTTTGGAAGGGAATGAAAAAGGATGTGGTAGAGTTTGTAACACACTGCTTGGAATGTCAGCGTGTTAAAGCGGAACATATGCACCCTTCTGGATTATTGTATCCCCACAGCATTCCGCAGTATAAGTGGCAAGTGATAACGATGGATTTCGTTCAAGGATTGCCTATGTCAAGAAATAAACATGACATTATCCTGGTTGTAGTCGACAAATTGACCAAAGTGGCACACTTCATTGCTGGTAATTTGAAGGACGATGCACCAGTTTTAGCAAGAAGATTCGTGCATGAAATCTTCAGGTTGCATGGAATACCGGAATTAATCATATCGGACGAGATCCGAGGATGACATCAAGGTTTTGGCAAACGCTTAATGCAGCCTTGGGAACTAAATTAAACTTGATTCGCATATCATCCGAAACGGATGGATGAGACCGAGAGAGTTAATCAAGTTTTAGAGGACATGCTAAGGATGTATTGCATGGACCAGCAAGTATAAATGGGAGGAATACCTTCCATTTGGTAGAATTTGCTTACAATAACACCTATCATGCCTCTTTAAAAATGGCGCCCTTTGAAGCATTGTATGGAAGAAAATGCGAGAACCCCTGTCAGTGGGACAGCGTTGAGGAAGAGAGAGGTAATTGGGCGAGAAATCCTTATGGAAATGGAACAGCAAATCAAAATGATTCGGGAACATCTAAAGGAGGCTGCCGATAGGCAGAAGAGCTATGCAGACTTGAAGCGGGTTGATAGGCATTATAAACTTGGAGAGAAGGTCTTTCTTCGGGTGAAGCCGAAAAAGAGCTCCATAACTTTTGGCAAGGCTGCCAAGTTGTCGCCACGTTACGTGGGACCTTTTGAAATTATTGAAATAATCAACCCTGTAGCTTATCGTCTAGCATTACCTCCTGCTTTGTCTCAAATGCATGATGTTTTTCATATTTCTTTACTTAAGAAATACGTGATGCATTTATCACATGTGCTAAATTGGAATTCCTTGCAGTCAAGACCCGGGAATAATCGTGGTTAAGCCCATTCGAGTGTTGGGAACTGCGGTTGTACTTGAGAAATCGCGAAGTGAACCAATGTAAGGTCCGGTGGGACCGGTTCGGCGAAGAAAGTGCAACTTGGGAGAATCTCGAAGAAATGAGATCTACTTTTCCACACTGTTTAGCGAATTTGAAATCGGAGAACTGAAAATTCTACCAAATTTAGACAATTATTAGTCTCTATCACGGTTGTCTTAAAACATTGTTTTTAAGAGAGAATCTGTTTTTGGTATGAACTTATGAAGGAAGGGACAATAACTGAACTTTGTCCTAGGAACTCCTTGACTTGTTAATCTGATCATCGGGACGATGATTCTTTAAGGAGGGAAGAATGTAACACTCTGGTTTTGTATGTTAACTTGGTGAATGTTTTACATACTGTTATAGCTGTTGGAATGAAAGCAAACATGTTAAGATATGTTTTGATCTTAAGAGAATGTGTTGCTAACTTGGATTCTTGCATACTGTGATTTATTGCATAGAACAACAAATATTGTACTTGTGTGTTTGCTGATGTGACGACAGATTGTCGTATAATTGCTTGCTCTTGTGCTGATTGACAGCATACCCTGAATCAATTCCATTGATTCAAGTATGCTGAGGCCCTCTTGTGTTTTCTATGATTAATTCACACTTGAACTGGACTAGGATTATTATGAGCGTGCAGCGCCTGATTACAGGTGTGAATAGCTAGCACGAAAATGCCAACGACAGGGGTTCGATTCTTGAACCCTGTACTGTCGAATTTGGGACCTCGTGGGGTGAGAAACGCCTGGACACGGGTGGCCTTGGCATGTAATCTGAAGGACGGAACGTCCTGCTCTGCGTTAACGTGAATGTTAGTAAGGGGCTGGAAGGAAGTTGTTAGTGTTAGTGGTTAGTGTGAATTAAACCTAAACTAACCCTAAGGCCTAACATACATCCTACACTACTATCCTAAGTGGATTTTTAAATTAAAAAAAAAAAAAAGAGGAAAATAAACCTAAATTCTAAAACCTAAGGTTGAATTAGGACCTAGGTTGAATACTACTTGCAACCTAAACTAATCCTAAACTAAGGGGTACGCAGACCCTTGGGAGGAAGGGGATAAGGATGGGAAGGAGGCATTCATTGGTATTAAATGAACTGTCCCTTCGTGGATGGCGCCAGTTTTGGCGGGGCAGGTAAGGAATTTAGAGGCATCTATTTTGAAATAGAGCCAAATTCAGTTGCATGGAAAATTTGAAATTTAGAAGCTTGCCAACCCAAGTGGCGGTGGCGTGGAAAGTAAGGAAAAAGGCAAAGCCTTTAATGCATTAATGGTTTTTGGTCCTCGCGACCAGCTCGCCTTGGAAACAGCATGAGGGAATTTGATCTTTCATTGTTTCGATTTGGTTTGGCCGAAGTTGCTCTGCATTTGGTTTCTTTGGTCTGGTTCAGTCGAACCAGCTCTTGGCATTTGACATTTTCTTGGGGATTTGGAGGCTGTTGTTAAGCCGAAGAAGGAAGGAAGTGTTGGAGAGTTTGTGCTGTCGCTGTGGAAAGGAAAAACGCGGCAGACAAGGTTTTCTTCGAGTTTTGGAAGAAAGATTACAGGCATGTTAAGCCCTTCTCTTTAAAAATCTTTGCTTTGATTAAATGTTTCATTAAAACAACCCTGCTCTTGGGTTGGGATTGCATGATTGCTGTTGAGTTGATTTTGAAATGGATTTGTTGATTCTTGCCTTCTTTTCTTTGGAAAATGATAAGAAAACGGCTCTGGTTGCTCGGCCTTGATTTGTTGTTGCTTAAATTGGGTTGGAATATGAATTACCGTTGTGGTTGCTGACAGTTTGTGGAATGAAATAAACATTTTCTTTCTCTGTACATGTGGTATGGAGTGGACAGGCTGTTTAATCTTTTCCTTATAGTGTAATCGTTCTCCTTGTTGTTGTGCTTGGAACTGCTATTACATGTGAAGAGAAAAATGGAATTACAGTCGTGATTATATTGCTATGACTGGGGATTAATAACTCTTGGTATTATTCGGAAATAATATGAATCATCTTTATGGGTCGCTGAATTCGACTGTCCTTGTATTTTATTGAACGGAATACCTTCCTGTCGAGCTGGGTGTTTAACAGTAATGGGAAAACGTCATATATATCTTAAGACTGTGCTTGATATATTAGTTGTGTCGCTATGAATTGGGTTTGTCGACCCTTGCTGTCTTTTCTTTTGGAAATGTTAAGAAAATTGTTTCTCCGTTGCTGTGTTTAACTGTTTTGTCTTCTCGAATGGATTTACCTCCATGAGGTGCCGGTTATGGGTATTATATGAAAATTTTAATTGGTTATTCTTGTGGAATGGAAGGTAAAGCGCATACGGAGTTCTTTGGAGTTGTTTTTAGCATTGAAACTATACGTCCTTTGGTGATGGACTAAAATTAAAGAAGCATTAGTGTTTGAAATTGTTTCTTATTGAAAGTTTCAAGGATATAGATCCTTTCCCTTCTCCGAGTTTTGGGATCTTAATGGAAATGGCATTCGGGGTTTCTTTGGGTAATCGAACTCGATTTTAATAAAGTAATAGTAGTATTACATTCTTTGTGCCTTTCCTTGGATTGGATATAGACGAACACGTATTGGGTATTCGTGAAGTAGGAAAAGTGAATCGTTTTCCTTCGAACTCCTTAATGAAGTATGTCTTTTCTTACGGTGTGGATAAGATGGTTTCATTGTGTTTTCTTGATCTTGTTCGGTCTTCTTAATCGGACTATTTGACGCAATTATAAAGCTGGTTTTGTAGTACGTCACGCAATGAATGATTATAATTTCTTCTTGCTGTAATGAAGGTTGACCCCATTGCATCTAGCAATCGTGGTTTGACCTTCTGATATTATTTTTTTACTATCTTGTGAATGCGAACTTGGCTGGAATGTTCATTGCTGTAGCTCGTTGGATTGCAATTTATCTTGGCTATGTGAGATGCTTATCAATGAGAACGTTTATTCTGTTATCTTTCTAAGTTGAGTTGTCATGCTAAGAAAAACATGATTTGAATGTTTTTACTTCATTCTGAATACAATGATTGTTTCTTAATGAAATCATAGAGAATGAATTCTTCTCTTTTTGCTATTTGGGACTCTGAAAGTGACATTGGAATTATAGTGCATATGACTTGGTCTTCTTTGTAGTGTAGTAATGACAATGTACCACTGTTATTAAGAACTATATGCGTTCAGAGGTATAAAAGATCATATGAATATATACTTGCGTGGTTGCATAATTGTTGTTGGTTAGCTATACAGTGTAAGAAGTAGGGAATCTTCTAGTATAGCAAATACCTAGTATGCATATTGATATGGCTTGCTCAACGATGAAAATAATGTCTTACTAACCTGTTTGGTATTCATATGAACTGGAAATAAATGAAATTATTCTTGCTGCCAGAAAGTGAATTTCCGAGTGGATTTTGTAAGTTTCACTCTGAACTGCTATCTTGAATTGATTTTCGTTTGGATTCCACTGTTAGGACAGTCATGTGGAAGGAAATAGAGATATGAATGAATGTGTTAGAAAAATGATCTTTCTTCTTTCATTCAGTTAGAAATCTGGAATTCGTGAATGATGAATTTTTATAGTGCTTAGATGGGAGCTACTATATGCATTGCTGTTCGCTTTCTTGTTTGTACTTGAATGCTTTAAATTTAACATGCTTCATGAACGGAAAGGAAAGTAATGGATTTATATTCAGTTAGTTTCATCCTTTGCATTTGTTATTAATGGAAGGCGTGGAAAGGATAACTGTATGCTATATAGGCAGCAAACTACTTGTATTCCTAACGTTACAAATATTGTAAATTGATACTTGCAATGATTATGTGGAAACGGGACAGCAGTCCCTTGGCTGATTGTGATGATATTTTTCTGATAGTTCAGTTGTTATGCTGATCTCTCCTTTGTGCCTATTTTGAGATTGATGTTTTGCTGTCGTTTCATAAAAGCAGGGTTCTTTTATTGAAACAGTTAGTTGAAGCATCTTATTTTAAGGATAAGTGCTTAATGTGCTCAGTTCATTGAACTGACCCGTGCAATTCATTTTGCAGATGGAATTTGATTAAATATGAAGGCATGGCTATTTTCTGATGCCTCTTGATTAGATGTAAAATAAATTGTAATTGTTGCTTTTATTCCTCTTTGAGGAATTGCGAAAGAAGAAAATATATTCTTCTGTCCATGAGTTGTATGGATGCTTTGTATAAACTATACCCAATCAGCTGGATTGGCAAATGTATAAATTATGTCTTGAAATATTGAATACAATTACAGGTGTGATATTTTCAATAATTATATCAGTTGATATTGTTGTTTAAATTGGAAATATGATGTTATTTCCTGATTTGGAATTGTTTCATTATCCTTGGATGGATGTTGAATTGGCGATATCTATTCTTACTTAAATACAACTTTTAAGTTGAACAATGCAATTAGTTCATACTTGGGTAAAGATGAATTTTTAAATTGACATTAAAAAGGATTAAGAAGAATATGATTTCATAATCAGAAGGTATTCAGGATTAGCTTAGGAGCTAAGGAATATCAATTCAATTTCGGAGTAATCGAACTTGTTTTCGAACTCCATTAATGATCCCGTTTGATAAAATTCAGAATAAAGGATATAGGATAAATGTATCCATAACCAATGATCCTTAACTATATAACGTTAAGGAGAACAAATGAATTCATTTCTCGAAGATTAGACCTCGTTTGAATGACGTCTAATAAGTTAATATTCTGAAATTAGTTGCAGTTGGAAACATCTTGGCTAAGTTTAATAGGTTAAACTTATTACGTCCGTCGGTACGGACTGCTTAATCCAATGATTAAGAAATAAACCAAGTAAGGAAATGTAGCCCTTCGATACGAAGGAGGCGATACTTAGCAAACTAATGGACAGCAGTTTAGTCCCTCTTAGTTATATACTGGCTGCAATGCGGAAAGCGAGGATCAAGAGATCGGCGCGGATCTTTGAAAGTCGTTTTTAATTATTACTCGTAGCTAAGTCACTTGAGCAGGATGTGTATTCTCGATGGGTGGATTCTGCGGGACATTGGCATACGCCGGCTACAGCAAGGTGTCTTCATGAAGACGGGGTCTTCATGACGACACAATGTTGCAGCTGACATATAGCAATGCCCTCCCGAATTAAAACATTTAGAATACATAGGCTGAATGTGTAGATCTTAGCTGGGGTGGGGATAGGGTATGATCTGGTATACGGAGTGACTCCGGAATACTAAAGATAATCAGACACACGGAGTCGTGGGGTAACGACACCGTATGTCTGCGTATCTTTAGTTACCAGGAGTGCCTTCCTATACCCGTTCATATTACTAACTGGAACTGAAAGTTTAAAACTGAACTTAAACGTTGAGGACTGGTAGGAACCAGGAAAGACCATTCTAGATAACAGGTGAAGTGAAGTGAAGGACGTATTCCGTAGATGTGTATCACATCCAGGAATATGATCATGCAAAGCATGTGAAAATCTTTGGCCAAAGTATCGCAATTTCTGGTTGCGTTGTCCTTATCACTTAATTTAAGATGCGGGATGTCGAGATGAATATCGATGTAAGATATTCGAGATAGGCTTCTTAAATGGATCACTTCGATAAGCAGGGAAGGTTATGAGAACAGGTATATATATAATATACTATGCAAAAAAACATGAAGGATCGGTTGTTGACGAGTCATGAACATGAAGGATCGGTTGTTGCGAGTCATGAAATGAAGGATCGTTGAAACTCCGAGCCATGAAAATGGAAGATCGGCAGTTCATCGAGTCATTTACAGCAGCATATAGAATCTGTTATAAGATTGAATGGCATTGAATGTGTGTTCCATATTGTACATATGTGAACAGGGAACATTCGTTTTAAAAAGAAATTGTATGATCAAAGCTGTGTGTTGGGAAAGAGAACAATTATTAAAACTTGAACGTGTGTTTGAATTTTATTTTTTTAGAGAGAGAGAAAGAGAGGAAACCTAAAATATGCTCTAACCACCCCACAATATTAATCATTATCCCTACAATAAGGATGTGCAAATCTAAAAACCCCATTTCTTGATGTAATCTACCGTGTTGGAGAAGGAAGCATGCTCATATCTTCATTAATGCACCTCTCACATACCACAACATTGTTCACTTTGTTCTCATGAATTTTAGAAGTCTCGAACCTCGAAATTCCACTTTTCATAATGCAATGTTGTATATCTTGTCCCTACCTATCCAATGACTGGTTTCTTATGAAAATCGACATCGATGCTTAAGATATACCATTTTGGGTTTCGTGGACCTCTACAAATTTTTGTGTTCTAAAACCCTCGAAAATCCATTTTCATGTCTCCATTGTAAAGGTCTTGTTTTTAAAATTCCGAGGACTATAAGTTTGTAGAAAACGGGCATTCCTTGTAAAAGTTATGCAACTTTTAGTGAGAAGGGGGTTCTTGGCATTTTGGGTCTGCATGGTGAGTAGGCGCGTAGCTCGTTGAGAAGCTTGCCGAGCCGCTCGGTGAGCTAGGTAGAAATACCTTTGCATTGCATTACTATTCTTTATTAGGCTCTCGAAAATGGTTTCTCTACACTATACCCCGAGACCATTGCTATTCCCCCATCGTTATCGCCGAGATCCATACGGTTCGTATGGCGAGAGAAACCATTCCACCGCCGAATCGAAAATCCATTCCCGATGGCCTCTTCGAGAAATGGACCACTCAACTCCCTTTCGATCTCAGCCCTATTGGCTTATTTCCGCAAGTATTTTTTTGGGAAGGCTCTAGCATTCGCAGAAGTCTTCGTGACAATCCCGTTTCCACAAGCTCGACGTTACCTACACACCGAGTTGAGCTCATATCCTCATGTTTCCGTTAATCGACCTACGTGGATCTCCGAAGATGGTTCTCATTAGTCATTACATGCTCGATGGCTCCACATTTCCCACGAATGCTTTGTCGGCAAGCTTCTCCATGTGACATGGCAACCGATTTGGCTTCCACGTGGTTACTGATTCGCCTAGAATTTTCACCTACCTTCGCACGCTTTCCGGAATAACTTGGTCCCCGCATTTTAGGACACCTCTTGATTTTGGAGTTTTCTACTTCGGGGTTTAAGAAATTTTCACCTCCCACATGGGTACTATTCATGCACATAGCCGACGAGAAAAACTCGAAATGTCTAATCTCTAAAGTCTAAAATTTCAGACGTCGGAGTTCGGAACTCCGAGTTCATTTGTTCCCCAAAGTTTCCTTACGAGTTCCAAATGCACAAGATATGAAAACCCGAAGCGTTGACCGCCGCATTTGCACTGACTCCTAAAATCCTTGCATTGGATTTCGGGGTTGTAATCTTTCATACCTTGTCTTGCCGAGCACATTTCACCTCTTCCAATCTCCGAAATCCTTCACCTCTACATTTTTCGAAACGCCGACCCCTCGTGTAAAATTCTGAGCTTGCCGTTACCGAGCTTCCCGATTCACTTTTTCCTCACGAACCCTAGGATTTAAATGCATTCCATTCGATGACTCGTGTTTATACCTGAAATTGACCTCCTTGTTCTGCTTCTGATCTTATCTCTGCTTTACCCGTTTCCTCTTTGCATTGGCGGACGTTACTCTGTGCTCGCGAGCCGCGACTTTCCCACTCTCCTAGGCACTGCATCAAATTCTTTTCTCGGTTCGGCCCTCGTGCCAAGGTTTTAACTTAAAACCCAGGCCCGTTCATCATTTCACCAACCTCGCTATTCCTCGTGCCTTCTTTTCCATGTTGAGCTTAATTGAGTTTCCTCTCCCGCGGTTTGGATCTCTCAATTTATTTTTACGAGCTTGACTATGTTCAAGCTCCAGCCTCCCTAATTCCAACCTACACGATTTCCCATGCAGGTCCCCATATAAACTTCCGAGTTCATCCCCGTATGGGATCCATCATTTAACCATGAGTGCATCATCCCTCAATTGATCTGTTTCTTTGTGGAACTCACTTCATTACGTCGATCTCCCTGGACTCAACACATTTTCTATGCCCGAGCTTGCCTTGGATCTCGCCTCCACCTTATGCCAAGCTGATCTCTTTTGTAACTCGGATCAGTGAGTAGCATGCCGAGCTACTCGACAATATTTCCTACGAGCCTCAATTTGCATTGCTGAGCTTTACCTTGCATCTTTGTGCATGAACTTGAATGCCGAGTTGATCCTCCTACCCACCGAGCTCGGTGCCTTTAACCTCTCTGCCATAGTTAGATCTCGGTCGATTTTGTCTAATATCCCAATGTTGTGTCTCCTGCGACTACTTTGATTTGGGGCCTCACACATCACCCACCAATGCATTCAATCGAAGCAGCTCGGGAGTTTGGCCCTTATCTCACACTTGTACTAAGCTATGCGGGGTTCGCCTCCAATGAAAATCGTAGCTCGGCGAGCGAAATTTTAGCTTGACTACCCTTGATGGTCCTTTTGGGAATTTTAACCTTGCCCCTTGATTTTTAGAATTTTTCTTGATTTTTTGGCCAAAGGGACAAGATAAGGAAGTGGAACACCCCAAAATCGATTTTTCCATTTTCCATTTTTTTGCTCATTCAAAGCGGGATGTAGGCCCACGACGCCCGCTTCTCTTCTTATCAAAGTTTATCCTCAAGGGTCAAAACACGAAAGAGGAAAAAAATCTTTAAATGAATTCATTATTCTAAATGATTCTGAATGCTCCCTAAAACATCGATTTCGCCTATGAATGCCCTAATGGACCTCTTAGGTCATGTTACGATGCCCGGGTCAATATCTCATGTTATCCATTTTACCCTGTGGGAAAAATGGATAACAAAGATTTTCCGCATAAGATCCCAATCGGGTATGAAAGATTTCTAAGCTTTCCTCTCATTTTGTGGGGCCATTTAAGATCTTGGAGGTCATAGGTCCAGTTTCCTACCTCTTACCTTTGCCACCACACCTAGCCCGTGCCCACAATGTTTTATATATGTTTCAAGATTGCGTGGATATTTTCTGATATTTCTCATGTATTGTATTGGTAAACATTACAAGTGGAGGATGAAGGACAGTGAGACTGGAGCTCATGCGCATCTTGGAACACGGGGAGATTGGCCCTTCGGGCATGAGAATTAGAAAATATTAGAGTGTAGTTGTAATGCCCGCTATAAACTTCCACTTGAGAACCAAGAACAACCTAGGCTTAGTTAGAAAAATTATGGAATAATTTTTTTTTTAAGGTGTTAACAACCAAAGTCTCAAGGAAAATTAAATTCAACTAATAACTTTTCCCATTATAACAATTACTAATTCCACATTATAAATCAATAAGTGTAATAAATCCACACCTAGCTCAAATCTCCTTAGGGATTAATTTAATCACTGATTACATTGACATTTTAGCTAGATATCCCCTGATTTAAAATTTTAGGGTTAAGGGACCAAAACAATTAAATACCCAAGGTATTTAATTCCACAAGATCCATGACAAGAGCAAGGTTTAATTACGGGGGGAAAGAATACATATTTAAAATCATCAGAGTAAATTCTTACTTACCCCCTCCCAGAACTCACTAAAATATTCAACTAGATTTTTCTCATAATTAATGCAATTAAAACTTCCTGAAAACATTCTCATTAGATAGGAAATTTCCTCACCTTTCCAGTGATATAAAGAAGTCCTCCTAACTCCTCATATTTCTCAAGTTATGGGCCGGCGGAACTTGGGGTGAAAATTTTCCAAAAGCGGACCTACGGGCTTGGGGAGGAAAATTTTCCCCAACTCACGCATACGGACTTTGGAGAGAAATTTCACTCGGAGGAGGAATGAGGACCGGAAGAGTGGGGAAACAAAATTTTCCCATACGCGGCCGCCGAGCGGAGAGCGGGGAGGAACTTAGCGCTTTTGACTTTTGGGATAAATGTGTAAGCGCCTCTGTGTGCTGCGAGTCTATAAGGGGACACGTGTCAAGCATTTCCAAGCTCTACCGGGAGGTCAAATCTCTGAGAAATTTTATAAATTTATCTTTCTTGAAAAAGGTTAAGGGATCAAAATTACGTACGCCTCCCGATCTGGATGATGCCACATGTCAAGATCTCATTGGTCATGAGCGGCAAAGAAACTTTTAAATTTTTGCCATTTTTTTTAAACATTAAGTTTGACAAATCAACCACTCCTCTGCCATCGACTCATGAAGCCACTTGTGATGCAATCATTGGATGAGGGGAAGCGAAAGCGGGCAGAGAAACTTCTAGAAATTTTCCCAAAATTTTAAAAGTTAAGTGTTAGAACGCGGGCCCGCACGCCCATGGAAGAGCTTTTCCAAGGCAAGGGTGGGGATGTGGGGCCAGAGAGAAAAGTAGGATTTTTGCCAAAATTTTTAAAGGTTAAGTTAAGGGTTGTGGGCCCGTGCACCCGCGGAAATGTTTCCAAAAGCGAAGGGCGGGGTGATGGGGCCGTGGGGAAAATTTCAAAAATTTCCTTTTCGAACCTAGATTAATTTTTTGGCAAAATGAAGGCTTGTCGGTTAGTGGAGTGGTGGGAAACTTCATGAATTCACGCTTTTGGACAAAAAAAAAAAAAAAAAGAAAGTTTTAGCCCACGGGTCTGCCCAAGATATTTTATTCATTAAAATTTGATAGATTATTTTGAAGCCAAATGAAGTAAAAACTTCCGAAGGCCATAACTTTTGATAGGGAACTCAGTTTTTGGCAAACGAGGACTTTATAGAACGCTCTCGACATCCTATTTGTATAGAAACCTTAAGAATTTTATTTTGAAAAATTTTTAAGGGTCAATTTTGAGAAACATTCTGCAGGCTTCTAAAATGTGAACTGGTATTTTTAACTTATAAATTTTGTTCAAATTTGTTGTTAACTCTTTCTCAACATGCCCAACAGGCATGGAGGATTTTACTTGGAATATTTTAGGATGGATTGCAAGGTTCAAAAGGTTTGATTGATTAGAAATTCCAAAATTACCAATTTTTATCCAACAAAAGTTTGAGTTTTTGTCTGAACCCAATTTGAAAGGTTCTATAAAATTTTCATAAGTATTTTAGTTTGTTTGGGATTGTTTTGATATTTCTTAGATTGTATTAGTGTTTCAATTGTTTTCCATAGTTTTATAGGGTTGTTATGTATCTTTTGATAAAAATTTGCAAAGTTTACCGTGAAATAAAAATGAAGTTTATACAATTCACAACCAGAGATTAATCTATTTATTTTGCCATGCCATACAAACGTTGATTACATTTCATGCTAGTTTTAACTAGTTATCTTTCCTTCAATCAAAATGTAAAAACAAGAATGCAACTTCTAATTTTCAAATCATGCATTTCAACAAAAACAAAGTAATATATCTTCTTCATACATGTTTCTCTCTTTCAAACATAATTTCCTCAACATATTTCAACATAGATTTATACACAGTAGTAACTCCATTTGTGGAAAAGAATACAACTTCTATTTATATTTATCACATACAACTTTACAATTTACCACTCTTTCTCTTTTCCTTTCATTCAAATGTACTTTCATGTCTCTTTACATAGTACAAATTTTGGTTCATATCTCTTTCTTATTTAAACATAGGATTTCATTTCCAAAACAAAATAACTATCCAATAAAATAATATTAGAAGTCATCCACTTGAAGTGGGAAAAAGGCCTACAAAAAGAATTCTTGCAAAAGGATTTGTCAAACTCGTCTTCTTTCTCATCTCCGAACAACAACATGTATCTCCTCCATTTTCTTTATTTCAATTTGATCACAACAGAACAAGGGAAAAGGCAATGCTCTCCACCCAACCAAGACATCCAATGAAAGGAGAAGTCATCCTTCTTCATTGGCCCTCGAGCCCCAACCACAATGCCATAAGAAATATTTTCCAACACATGGCAATAATAAAGCTTCCACAACACAATAGTTTAAAACAAAACTGCAGTTTACAACCATAAAATAAAGACAAAAAACAACAATCAATCTTCATCATGCAAGCCAAAGGAGCAAGAAACTATGGGGGATGCTTCTTATGCCTCCCAAAAGGGAAATGGGTATCACCACCTAAGAACAAACCACCAATATATATATATATATATATATCATTTTAGATCCCTAACATGTCCTTAAGCCTCCCCAAGTACCCCTTATTCCTCACATTTCCTTATGTCTCCCCAACCTCTTACGACACCTCATAACAAGTAAATAAATGCAAACTATTTCTTTTAACGTGGAACCCAAATCCCAACTCCCTCCATATTTATACCTCCCAAAATACTTATGTCTCACATAGAAATACCCCATAGTCTTCTCCTACACCATCCCTAGGCAATCTACCCAAATAGCCCACACACATGCTAAAACATTCACATCAATAAAATTTACACAAATAAAAGAAGAGCATTTCAAGAGCCAAGCTCTTACCTCTCCATAATGGAGTTTTTTCCAAGTTCCCAATGGCAAGGTTTCCAATATAAAATAGCTAAAGATCAACAAAACACAAGCCTATAAAAATTCTTTAAACTTTCTCCAAAAGCAAGAGCTCAAAGCAGTAAAATTATTTTCCCCAAAAGAAGTATGCAAAAGTGAAGTAACCAAAAGAGTGTAACCCCAAAACAATAAAATTAATTTGAATATATAGAAGGGGGAAGAGAGGAGGATGAGGTGGATATTTGTAGGATGCCACAACACACATCCTCAACTCTAACTCACAAGTAAACTTCCATCTCCAAGACACAATAAATAACTAGGTGAGTAATATGACAATTTACTTACACATTCAAATCAAGCCCATAGCCCGAAGGACTGAAATTAATTTCAAGCAAGAAGTGTAATTAAAACATTCAGCTAGACTTACAAAAATGCATAATAAAGGCTAGATTTAAACTCTCCAACCGTAGGTAAGGTTGGTATGCAAATTTAAGAGGTATGGGACAAGTTTAACTTGTCCCACAAACCTCCAAAATTAGTCTCCAAGGACAATTTTGAATTCCAAAGAAGATGAAGTGTTTCATACTCCAAATTTTACTTACATATCTCTTACACATCACTTACACATTGCTTACACATATCTTACAACATTTAATACAAGATTCAACCACTCCAATAATTACTTTCTTATGACCCAAGATGGTTAATTTATTTTAACAATATGATTACTCACATTATATACCACAATCTATTTAAATAAAAAGGGGTAACAAATCACTTAATAAACACATACAAATATCAATTAAAAGGAACCAAATAAATAAATAAACATAACCCTTGGTTAGATTTAAAGGTGATCCCCATGGGAATCCATAACACAATCAACACATAAACAATTACAAGTTGCCATGGTGACCTTGTTGAATTCATATAGAATTGCAATGTGGTTGATCTCAATCCCCTGATGTTTTTTTGTGATATTTTAAAACTACAAAAAAAAATACCTCCTTTGGCCTCGTGGCCATATTAGAACATCCAAATGAATATAAGTATAATTTCAAGATCATCGGCATATCGTGAATCACTAAAAAAATCAAGACAATCAAAAATATCACTTATAATTCATCCACAACTATATCATTACCAATTTAATTTAATTCTCATTTTATAGGTCTACTCAAAATATCCAAATATCAAAAGTCCGGAAAACTTCTATAATGTAACCATGTAATACAATATATCAACATCAATATCTAAAATGTCTCTAATAATCATCATGCACCATATATGAATCAAAGTCCACAATAAACCATGATCTAACATCTAACATCATGCTAAATTAAACTATAAAAATGTCCATAATATAGTTATCAGTATCGGGATCAATATCACAAGGTGTCGAAGGAAAGCGGACACTACATCCCCTCCCCTTAGGCTCGACTTCCTCCTAGAAGTCACTGGAAGAGATATTGGAATTGAACTCGTAAAAAAGTAGCATCCTCCCATGTAGGCTGCAGTCTTATAATATCTATTCCACTTTGCACCTAGACCTAATCAATCTCTCGCCTCGAAGGCCTAGGATCCTATGATCTATAATGCGACGGGCTCCACCATCACCTTCCCTAATCCTGCACTGTAATAATGTCCAATCTAACACATGAGAAGGATCTACAACATATCTTAGGTATGAACTAAAATATGAAACACATCATGTACATGAGACAAGCTAGGTGGTAATGCTAGTTGGTAGGCCAAAGGGATGATACACTCCGAGATCTCAAAAGGACCTACGAATCTAGGAGCTAACTTAGAACCTTTTCCATAACGGATAGGGTTCTTGTGTGGCACGATAAGAAGGAACACCTTCATGCCCACATCAAAACTATGATTAGTCATATGCTGATCGATCGGTGTACTTCTTCTACATATCATGTGCCTCCTACAGTCTTTGCCGATCATAACCACTGTTGCTCTATGTCCCGCAACAAAGTTGGTCCAAGAGAAACCCTGTCCTCTAACCTATTCTATCTAAGATATGTCTGCACTCTCGCCATACAAGGCCTGGAAAGGAGTCATGCCTATAGAACTCAAAAACTATTATTGTAGGTAAACTCCACCAAGTACAATTACTCCTCCCATCTTGTCTGATGATCCATCACATACATCCTAAGAATATCCTCTAAAATATGATTCACCCGCTCGGTTTGACCATATGTCTCAAGGTGATATGTTTTGTTGAAGTTAATCCTCATCCCAAGGGAATACTTCATGTTGGTCTAAAAATGGGAAGTATAAAAGGGTTGCGGTCACAAATGATCTTCCATGGAATCTGTGTAACCTAACAATCTCATCAAGATATACTTGTGCCACTTCATTGGCTATATAAGTAGTCTTTACTAGAGAAAAATGAGCCACTTTTGTCAATTTATCCACCGTGACCATGATGGCGTGGTGGTGGTATCGTGACATTAGTAGCCCAATAATGAAGTCCATGGAATTGGTATCCAACTTCCATTCGGTATAATATGAGGATAGAGAAGACCGGTTTGGATCGATGCTCGATTTTACTTTTGGCACTCTAAACTATTGGTGTCTATATTTTCCACATCATTAGGTGAGTCATCTCACTTAGGTGAGATCGTAGGTCCATGTGTCATTTAGGGGTCATTATGAGATTCCTTACGCGTTAGTACATCAATGCGTCGGTGCATCAACACGTCGGTGCGTTATATGCATCATTGGGAGTTACACTTCTATTTTAGGAATGTAACTCCCCCTCTCTACTCGAGTTGTCATGATTGCAACACTGGGGATTACTCAGCACCTCCTATATGTACACATCTTTTGATCTATGAGATAGAGGAGAGTTTTATGGCTTAACCAGGTTCTACTCGTGTTTCAAATCTTTGTATGCACATTCGGTTGATGCTCGCTCCTCCGAGATCTCTTCATACTACTGTTCGCACGTCCATTAGTGTGCACGTCATCCCTCATGATCCTTGATTGTGGGTTTTAAACCCTCTTTCATAGTATCAGAGTGGATCTTGTGGATCCGTGCACTCATCAACATTTCTATGCATGTTTTCGGCCGGCATGATATTGAGACTCTTATGCGTGTGTTGTAATGGATATTCCGTTCGTGTGTTTATTGCATTGATTTTGGGAATTTTATACCTTTGTTCGTGGGTTCGTGGTTCATGATTTTTGGTTCGGGGTTTACGAGTTTTCCAGTTACGCATACGAATCGGGGCTCGGCATTTGGTGTTTTGCATTGTTTTGTGCATGGGTTCCTTGCTGCTCGCATTCGGTTGATGGTTTTGTGCTAATTTACATTGGTTCACCATTACCTGCAACTGCTTTTAGCAGGGACGTTGTTCATGGAGTATTTCCACTCGTGGAGTAGCTCCAGCACGTATTTCCTGGGTTTGAAATGTGCTTGGCATGTTTTTGTTACAGCCTATGATTTTCCTTGTTGGCTTGTGGTTTCCTTGTGCAGCTCGTGGTGCATGCAACCTCTGCTTGATTCAAACTACACTCTGGCCCTCCTTCAACGGCTCCACAACCTACAGCAACAACTCCAGCTCCAACTGCATCTGCTCCAACGTGCTCCCTTTCTCCAGCACGTATTTCCCTGCACTTTGTGGACCTTTTTGCTCGGCGCTCCAGCTCTCGATGTTCCTTGTGCTCGTGTTCAACGTTTTTCCTGTGAGCTTTGGACGTTTTTTTTTACTCTGCACACCCAACTGACCATTTTTCTGGATTTTCTAAAATTTTTTTGGTGGTTTGGGTCTTCCAACTTCTTCCCAGACTAAGACCTCCAAAGACGTGGCTTCAACACCTCCAGCTCCTTCCTCCAATGTTAGAAAATGTTTTTTTGACTCGCACATGCTCCTACATTTCTTCTGCATTGGAAAAATATTTTTGCATTGGTAAAATGTTTCAGCTTGCTCCCACACTCAGCTCCAGCACCTTGCACCACGTGGACACCAACAACTCAGCCTGCAAAGCACCTTCCAGCTCACCAACACAGCACGTGGACCCTCCAATCTGCCACGTGGGCTTCCACAGCTCGGTCAACAACCATCTCCATCAACATGGGCCCCCACACTCCTTATCACCTTATTTTTTAATGTTTTAGGGTGATTAAAAAAGAAAACATTTCATTTTGGCATTGTAATTTGGGTTTTTGGCTTGTATTGTTCTCCCTCCTACGAGCGTCGAAGACGGAGGGCGAGGTTCGGGGTTGGCAGGAGGCTAATCCCCCCTCACAGTCAAAACAAACTCTACCTAAAATTTCATGCCATTTCCAACGAGTACCCACATGATACCCTTTGCACCTGTTTCATGCACTTTTTTAATGCGTTTGCAGCATCTAGTGTATTTTTCCATCGATTCACGGGAACCGTTTTAATGCGATAACTTTTGACTTGCTGCTCGTTTGAGCACTTCCTAGTCAAAGTTGCATGATTTTTCACACATTACGTGATGGGATTATTATTTTTGTAAATGCACTACTTTTATAAAGTGCCGCATCTCTGGGGGGGTTGCTTGTACTCTTGGGCCTACACACACAGACACATTATCGGCCGAGTATGACGTCTTACTTTTGTGCATCTTGCATTTTTTCATCATGGAGAGTGCTCTTTCCAGGACATGAGTGTCATAGGATCATCTTACACCTCCGCCACTTCTCACCTGGGAGAGAGACCTATTCACTTGGCGTGCTTCCATAGAATGTTACGTCACCCACGAGGTCTTTTACCCTTCTTGCTTAGGCCAGTTCCGCACCCGCTAATCATCATCATCTAGAGGACTTCCTTGACACTTGTGACCATGTCTTTTGTCACATGATGATGCATGTCTCTCGTTCTCTTTGGGTTCACGTGGCAGACTTAGATCCACCTCACCGTGTCTAGAGCATTCTTTAGTCCTTGTATGGAGACCCTTCACATACTACCGCCATCGTTGTTGCTGCTCTTTGATTCATTGTCTCCATTTTTTTGTCGATGACAATTCCACCGACACAAACTCACTTGGTTCTACTTGATGATGAGGATTGTGCACCGCTTCGATGTAGAGAGCATTACAGAGGACTTCTCTCCTCTTTCTCTCAATATTCCGGACATTTTTGTCACCCCCACATCTCATCAAATATCGATCGGTCTCTCTACTCGGCCTCATATAGTCATCACACTCGCCTCCTTTCCACTTCCAGGTGTACGAGGTCCCTTATACTCCTCTACCTTCATTGGATGACTCATACCTATCTAACATCACTCTTACATTTATTGCATGGGTTCATTAGCTAGGCAATATCCTAGACGTGGGTTCATATTGAGGTAATTAAAATTAATAAAATTAAAGTCAATATACCGATAGACATGAGGGGGTGAAAGGGTTTAATTTATTAATGTTTTGAATCAGGTATTGGGGGTAGGTTGGAGTGGTGGGCTAAAGGAAAGGGAGGTTTAATTTTAATATAAAGCTAAAACATTTGAACCCTAGTTTTGAAAAGTAAATAACTTAAAATTGAAAAAGGAGTGTGGTCATAAATTAAATTATAATCTACTTTTTAATAAATAAATCTAGATTCTGAACCAATAAATAATAAGATGGTAGAAAACTAAGATTGAGTATGCTTTTCAACACAAGTGATATTATTTCACCATCTTAATTATTTGAAGAACTATTGATAAATGATTAAATTTTAACATATATAAGGTGATTTGTAATAGGTCTTGAATGGCTTCAAACTATATTTCGAGAGGAAATGCATATTAAAAATTTGAGTGAGAAATATAATATATTTTGTCTAATATATTAGGGTAGAAATAAAAAGGGGTAAATAAAATTGTAATTGAAAAATGGGTAAGTAAGGTACATGGAAAAAATAGGGGGTATTTTCATTCTAATAATATAACGGGAGGGGTATTATTAATTGAATAATTAGAGGTAGAAACTAGAATTAAGGGTATTCTTTAATACCCTTGACGCACGTGCTATACCATACTTTTACTAAGTGAACCCCCGTGGTTTATTGAGCCCCCTCATTGGGACGAATATCTACCGACCTTAGTCATCTTTTGCAGAGTCTACTTGTGATGCACTACAAGTCCCTCATCCATCTACGGGTGTGTTTGAGAGGATTTCATCATATACATTGTTGGGAGTGCCCCTTTCGAGAATCATGTCACTTCCACATTTCTAGAGACCTTCATTGATCCACCCTCAACCTGTGGATCCTTTTCTGTTTTGGAGGAAGTTTTGTTCCCTTCACATCACTTGGACATCCTTTCTACGGGTGTTCCTCTTCACTCTGATAGTTCTACACACGTGGCATTACCTTTGGTTCCTTGGCACTCACTTGCTAGACCTATGTCACACTTTCGTGCACCAGACTCAGAGTTCTTCATGTTGTTGCCTTTATTTCCTTTGTGGAGTGGGCGGACTTCCAAAGCACATCATTTCTGTCCTTCCCAAGGGTAGGCACACAATTCGTTGTAGGTGGCTCTTCTTTAGTCTAGAGGTAGAGGATCTCGTCATCGACATTCTTTTGGGAGACCTCCTAGAGCTGTAGAGTTTAGATCCGTCCATGGCATCTTTTGCATTCCTCTTGTCTCCCTCTTCTTCTCTCTTCTTCTTCTTTCTAAGAGATTGCCTCTTTGTACATGGGTACCCTTTCAAGCTCGTCTATGGCTGGGACCCATATTTGGCATCTTTCTTAGATTAGAGAGTGTGTTGTTCTCTTGTGGTGGATTTTTTTCCCATTGGGTTTTCCTTCACTACTTGGGACTTCTTTCTTGTACATGGGTACCTCATCAGGCTTTGTGCAGGACCCATTTCTTGTTTCTGACTTGCCACCTCATCCTAAGTTACGATGAAGGGGGGGTGTTGGTGTGTGTATTTTCCACATCATTAGGTGAGTTATCTCACTTAGGTGAGATCGTAGGTCCATGTGTCATTTAGGGGTCATTATGAGATTCCCTTACACGTCGGTGTGTCGGTAGCGTTAGTGCATCAAGACGTCGTGCAAGTCGTCGAGTGTGACATATGCATCATTGGGAGTTACAATTCTATTCTGGGAATGTAACTCCCCCTCTCTACTCGAGTTTTCATGATTGCAGCACTGGGGGTTACTTAACACCTCCTATATGTACATGTCTTTTGATCTATGAGATAGAGGATATTTTTATGGCTTAACTAGGTTCTACCCGTGTTTCAAATATTTTCATGCACATTCAATTGATGCTCGCTCCTCCCGAGATCTCTTCATGCTACCATTCGTATGTCCGTTGGTGTGCACGTCGTCCCTTGTGATCCTCACTTGTGGGTTTTAAACCCTCTTTCATAAACAACATGACACAAAATAAGCCGGATCTCTACGAATTCCTCTCCAATGATACAACTATCTCAAGGTGGCGTGCATCTTCTTCACCCCAGGATGGGCTGAATAGGGTGCATGATGTGCCTCTTCCAAGATGTCCTACCTCAAGCCTCCATCTTTGTGAACATAAAGTTGGAGTCTCAGTGCTGAGAATACCATCGCCTCTAAAGAAAAACCATCAAAATTCCCCTTGAGGGGTCTACGAGACTCGATCTCTATTTTGCATGCAATGTAGAAGTTGTCATGAGGAAGTTCTTTGTAGAATCCTACTCCAGAAATCAATGTTCTTTGAGGTGGTCATAGCCACATGCCTCCGTATGCTAAGAGTATTTACAACCACATTATCCTTCCCTTTCACATGTTCTATCTCTATATCATACTCACAAAGAAACTCCATCCAACGCCGTTGACAAGTGTTGAGATTGGGTTGCATGAAGAGGTTGGTGAAGACTCGAATGATCATTCCTGAGTGTGAATATCCTACCAAGAATAAAGTTTCTCCATCAAACCAAGGTGTAGAACCACAAGCTCAAGATCATGAGTTGGATGATTAAACTCATAATCCTTGAGTTTGGGAGGCTCAAAAGCCACCACTCTACCCGCCTACATATATACACCTCCAAGTTCCGCCAAAGAAGCATCCATGCATACGAAAAAATCACCTTGTGGATCGGCATTGCAAGAATAGGTGTTGTGGCGAGACCTTAATTCAGTGTCCTAAAGGCCTACTCACACTGTCTAACCAAACAAACTTCTTCCCTTTTTGCTAAAGGGAAGTGATGGGAATGCGCAATCCAAGAAAATTCCTAAAAAAATCTCCCTGTAGTACCTGTTAATCCCATGAATCGCACACCTCAATCATAATGTATGTGTTGGCCAATCAATGATAGCTCTAACCTTGGAAGGATTTAATGCGATACCTCCCCAGAAATGATATGGCCCGGATATTGTACCTGTCATCGAAAGAATGCACACTTCTCCAAGTTCTGTGAAGTTGATGCTCATGAAGACATGAAGAACTGGCGAAGGTGCCCCTCATGCTCCTCATGCATACGTGAGTAAATAAAAATGTCATCAAGGAAGATGATCACGAAGCGATCTTAGAAGGTCCTAAATACCCCATTCATCAAACTCATAAATGCTTTGCGAGGGCATTTGTCAAACCAAAAGGTACCACTTTGTGAACTTGTAGTGGCCATATATCGTATGGAAGGTCTTATGAATGTCCTCCTCCAAAATCCTCGATTGATGATAGCCCAACTTCAAGTCTATCTTAGAGAAAGTTGTGGCTCCCTTCATCTTATCAAAAAAATTGTCAATGCACGGAAGGGGATAATGATTCTTGATCATTATTTTGTTCAAAGTTAGCGGTAATCAATACACAACCGCAAGGATCCATCCTTCTTCTTTACAAAGATCACCGAGTTCACCCTAAGGGGATACACTAGGATGAATTAGGCCTTTCTCTAGAAGGCCCTCAAGTTGTAACTTGAGCTCGCAGAGCTCAGGGGTAGTCATCCAATAAGGTGCTCGTGAGATAGGCTCTACTCCCGGAACCATATCTATATAAAAATATATCTCACGTGGAGGTGGTAATTCCGGTATCTCCCCTGGAAAGACATCAGAAGAATCTCTTAAAATGGGATGGTCATCTAGTGATGGTCCACTAGACTCATCTTTTGATCGGCGCTAATCGTGACAACAAACATCTGTCAACCTCGTTGTACACACACCGCTTAAGCTGCATAACAAAGATGGTGCGAATAGAAACGGGTCTCCTGACCCCGCTATCACTGCCTCAACTCCTAGATCATCATGTACAAGATACATCTTGTGGTAACAATCCACTTTGGCTATCTATGCGAGATAACTTGAGTCCATGCCCAAGATGACTCCATAAGATCCCAACAGAAGGATACGAAGATCCAAGGTAGTGGTGAAAGGTCCCAAATCAACTACACACTCCTTAACTAAGGATTCTACAGAGATCTTGGCTCCAAAAGCCATCTCCACATCCCAACTATGACCCTTCCTAACTACCACCAGCCTGCATCGCTCTACTAAAGATGGTACAATAAAAGAATCAAAAGAACCAAAATCAAACAAAATTGAGGTAGGAATACCACCAATGTTACCTATAGTCTCAATAACTATACTCTAATGCTCTACTCTGATGGTTCTTGAATGTTCCATACATCCTATGACTATGCCCCATGTCACCAATAGTAGGCTCTGAGATATGTGTCTTACCCTTATTATTAGGGTTATGTGAGTAGTCTCTCTAAAAATGTCCAATAACACCACACCCAAAAAAACCACCTGATCCTCTCCCTTGAGTAGCAGCTCCATTCGGTGCCCTAGAGGGGTGTGTTATGGACCTTGATGACCCTCATGTGGACTGCTTAAGGTCTCTGTTGGTGAGCTATTATTGGTGAGCTCTAGGTGCTCCTTGTGTCCTAATGGGGCCCTTAGGAGGAGGCCCCATACTCTGACCTCCCTATGCATCAAATATTTGTGGAGTTCTATATGGTGGGTGAAAATTCTACTACTACTTTGTTATGGTCTAAAGGATTACTATGTTAAACCCTGTCCACCATGAGGAGGAGGTACTGACCCCCTCGATTTGTTTTCCTACATCTATTGTATATGGATCGGACTCGGTCTCTAGCTCGCTAGGTCTTTCCCTGAGTCTCTTCAAACTATATAGGAATTCTTAATGACCTCAACCAATGTCTTTGGATAATGGATCCGCACCACACCTCTAATGTCCAGATTCAGGACCCGGATGAACCTGTGGATCCGGACCCGCTCATCGTGCATGTAATCAACATACTGGAGTAGATCAAGAAATATACTCTCATACTCAGCCACTATAAGAGATGTCTATCAGAGGTCATGAAACTCATCAATCCTCTGCTATACAAACCTCCAAGATAAATATCTGCTCTGAACCACTCTTAGAGAGCTCCTGTAACTATCTCAGAATCAACATGGAGCTTCTACTCCTCTATCCTCCACCATATGCCTGCTCCATCCCTTAGATGATGGATCACAACATGAGCTTTTGTGTTTCTAGTGTAAGGGCAGATCTTGAAAGCACCCATGAAGCTCACTAACTAGGCCTCTGCTTGAAATCCACCTATGTCACTAGAATAATGACCTAGTTGTAGCTTCAAGGTCTCCCTTATATGGTCTGCAATGGTGGTCTGGTGACCCTTATGCCTCTCTGCATGCTCATCACTAAGCCTAGGGCTCGAGACCTATCTTTGTGTCTTGAAACACTGGTCTCCCTGTTCTCTCTGCAGTTACTCTACTTTGAGTGACTCCTTATAGGAGTTCTCTCCTCTATGATCCTCTCATGCTTTGAGGAGATGCATGAGCCTCAATGGATGTCTCCTATCATCTACATTGAATGTTCTCCTACGATCCCTCCACGCAGAGTGACATTAAGATCTGAAGTGTTTGTAAAATGTGATAGAATAGCTGCTACATTATGATCGGTGGTGGTAATTCTAGATCTATGTGAAAAGACCCTCGTCCCATCTACGCCTCCTGCATAGACCAAGGTGAGAGTTAGTTCATCTTTCTAAGTTTTACTCTATTTCCATGTTTACTAAAATATGTAATTTCCAAAAAGGTTGCTTTCTAGATTCAAAAATGTGCAAGGTTAAATTTCATGTTTCAAGTTTTCTAATGTGCCCAAGGGTCAAAGCTCTTGAACCCACGGCTCTGATACCAAGTGTAACGCCCGCTATAAACTTCCACTTGAGAACCAAGAACAACCTAGGCTTAGTTAGAAAAATTATGGAATATTTTTTTAAGGGGTTATGCAACAAAGTCTCAAGGACAATTAAATTCAACTAATAACTTTTACTGTTATAACAATTACTAATTCCACATTATAAATCAATAAGTGTAATAAATTCAAACCTAGCTCAAATCCCTTAGGGATTAATTTAATCATGATTACATTGAAATTTTAGCTAGATATCCCCGATTTAAAATTTTAGGATTAAGGGGACGAAAAAAATTAAATACCTAGGGTATTCAATTCCACAATATCCATAACAAGAGAAAGGTTTAATTGCGGGGGGTTTGGGGAGAATACATATTTAAAATCATTAGAGTAAATTCTTACATAACCCCTCCTAGAACTCAATAAAAGATTCAAAATATTTTAATCATAATTAACACAATTAAAACTTCCTAGAAACATTCTCATTAGATAGGAAATTTCCTCACCTTTCTAGTGATATAAAGAAGTCCTCATAACTCCTCATATTTCTCAAGTTATGGGCGGTGGAACTTGGGGTGAAAATTTTCCCAAAGGCGGGTTTGCAGGCTTGGGGAGGAAAATTTTCCCCAACTCGGGCCTATGGACTTCAGAGAGAAATTTCACCTAGAAGAGGAATGTGGGTGGTCGAGTGGGAAATAAAATTCTCCCATACGCAAGCCGGCGGAGCGAGGAGGAACTTAACGCTTTTGAATTTTTGCGATAAATGCGGAAATTGTCTCCAGGGTGCTCGTAAGTCTGTAAGGGGACATGTGTCAGCATTTCCAAGCTCCAATGGGAAGTCGGGTCACCGGAGAAATTTAAGACATTTATCTTTCTGTTGAAAAATGTTAAGAGATCGAGAATGACCCACGCCTCTGCAATGTCGGATGATGCCACATGTTAGAATCTTATTGCACTGTGGGTGGCGAGAGAGAAACTTTTAAATTTTCCCCAAAAAATTAAAACGTTAAGGTTGAAAAATCAACCACTCCTCCACTGTCATCTCGTGAAGCCACGTGTCAGCCAATCATTGGCTGTGGGGAGGCGGGCCGACGGAGAAACTTCTAGAAATTTTCCCAAAATTTTAAAAGTTAAGTGTTAGAACGCGGGCCCGCACACCCGCAAAAGTGATTTTCAAGGCAAGGGTAGGGATGCGGGGCCGCAGAGAAAAGTAGGATTTTTTTCCAAAATTTTGAAAGGTTAAGTTAAGGGTTGCGGAGTCTGCTCACTGCGGAAATGTTTTTAAAATAGAAGGGTAGGGCCGCGAGGAAAATTTTCCAAATTTTCCTTTTTGAACCTAGATTATTATTTTTTTGGCAAAATGAAGGCTTGTGGGTAAGCGGAGTGAGGTGAAACTTCATGACTCGGCAATTTTGGGAAAAAAGTAAAAAAAGAAATTTTTAGCCTGCGGGTCCGCCCAAGAATATTTTATTCATTAAAATTTGACAGTTAGATTTTTTTTGAAGCCAAATGAAGTAAAAACTTCAGAAGGCCGTAACTTTTGATAGGGAACTTGGTTTTGGCAAAAAGGACTTTATGGAACACTCTCGATGTCCTCTTTGCACATAAACCTTAAGAATTTTATTTTGAGAAATTTTTAAGGGTCAATTTTTAGAAACGTTAGGAAGGCTTCTAAAATATGAATCGGTATTTTTAACTTACAAATTTTGTTCAAATTTGTCGTTAACTCTTTCGAACATGGATAATTTTACTTGGAATATTTTAGGATGGATTTTAAGTTTCAAAATGTTTGGTTGATTAGCAATTAAAAAATTACCAATTTTTATCCAGAAAAGTTCTAATTGTTGGATTAGCTTGTAATTTTCAAATCATGCATTTCAACAAAAACAGAGTAATATATCTTCTTCATACGTGTTTCTCTCTTTAAAACAATATTTCCTCAACATATTTTGACATAGATTGTTACACAAGAAGTAACTCTATTTGCGAGTTAAAAGAATACAACTTCTATTTATATTTATCACATACAACTTTACAATTTACCACTCTTTCTCTTTTCCTTTCATTCAAATGCACTTTCATGTCTCTTTACACAATACAGATTTTGGTGCATATCTCTTTCTTATTTAAACATAGGATTTCATTTCCAAAACAGAATAACTATCCAATACAAATAATATTACAAGTCATCCACTTGAAGTGGGAAAAAGGCCTACAAAAATAAGTCTCGCAAAGGACTTCCAAACTCTGTCTTCTTTCTCAGCTCTAGAACAACAACATGAATATCCTCCATTTTCTTTATTTCAATTTGATCACTACAGTAACAAGGTAAAAGGCAATGCTCTCCACCCAACACAGAGGCGTCAATGAAAGGAGAAGCCATCCTTCTCCATTGGCCCACAAGCCCTAACCATAATGCCATAAGAAATGTTTTCCAACACATGGCAACAACAAGCTTCCACAACACAAAGATATATTTCTCATTCACAACACAGTCTAAAACATAACTGCAGTTTGTAACCATAGAATAAAGACAAAAAACAACACTTAGGCTTCATCATGCAAGCCAAAGGAGCAAGAAACTATGGGGGATGCTACTTATGTCTCCCAAAGGGAAATGGGTATCACCTTGAGAACTTGATAATAATATATATATATATATATATATATATATCATTTCAGATCCTTGACATGCCCTTATGCCTCCCCCAAGTACCCCTTATTCCTCACATTTCCTTATGCCTCCCCAACCTCTTATGGCACCCCATAATGAGTAAAGAAATGTAAGATATTTATTTTTAAGGTGGAACCCAAATCCCAACTCCCTCCACACTTATACCTCCCCAAAATACTTATGCCTCCCATAGAAATACCCCATAGTCTTCTCCTACACCATCCCTAGGCCATCTACCCAAACAACCCACACACATGCCAAAACATTCACAATAATAACATTTGCACAAATAAAAGAAGAGCATTTCAAGAGCCAAGCTCTTACCTCTCCATACTGGATTTTGTTCCAAGTTCCCAACGGAAAGCTTTCCAATGCAAAACAGCTCAAGATCAACAAAACATAGGCCTATAAAAAGTCTGTAAACTTTCTCCAAAAGCAAGAGCTCAAAACAACAAAAGAATTTTGCCCCAAAAGAAGTATGCAAAAGTGAAGCAACCAAAAGAGTGTAACCCCAAAACAATAAAATGAATTTGAATATATAGAAGGGGGAAGAGAGGAGGATGAGGTGGATCTTTATAGGATGCCACAACACACATCCTCAACTCCAACTCACAAGTCAACTTCAATCTCCAAGACACAATAAATAAGTAGGTGAATAATATGATAGTTTACTTACACACTCAAATCAAGCCCATACCCCAAAGGACTGAAATTAATTTCAAGCAATAAGTGTAATTAAAACATTCAACTAGACTTACAAAAATGCATAATGAAGGCTAGATTTAAACTCTCCAACCATAGGTAAGGTTGGTATGCAAATTTAAGAGGTATGGGACAAGTTTAACTTGTCCCACAAACCTCCAAAAATAGTCTCCAAGGACAATTTCGAATTCCAAAGAAGATGAAGTGTTTCATACTCCAAATTTTACTTACATATCTCTTACACATCACTTACACATTGCTTACACATATCTTACAACATTTAATACAAGATTCAATCACTCCAATAATTACTTTCTTATGACCCAAGATGGTTAATTTATTTTAACAATATGATTACTCACATTATATACCACAATTTATTTAAATAAAAAGGGTAACACATCACTTAATAAACACATACAAACATCAATAAAAATGAACCAAATAAATAAATACACATAACCCTTGGTCACATTTAAAGGTGATCCCCCATGGGAATCCCTAACACAATCAACACACAAACAAATACAAGTTCTTTATGGTGACCTTGTTAAATTCATCTAGAATTCCAATGTGGTTGGTCTCCAATCCCCGATGTTTGTTGTGATATTTTAAACCTATAAAATACAAATACCTCCTTTAGCCTCATGGCCATATTAGAACATCCAAATGAATATAAGTATAATTTCAAGATCATCGACATATACGTGAATCACAACAAACATCAAGAAAATCAACAATATCACTTACAATTTCATCCACAACTATATCATCACCAATTTTAATCTAATTCTCATTTTCTAGGTCTACTCAAAATATCCAAATATCACAAGTCCAAACAAAATCTATAATGTAACCATGTCAAACAATATATCAACATCAATATCTAAAATGTCTCTAATAATCATCATGCACCATATATGAATCAAAGTCCACAATAAACCATGATCTAACATCTAACATCATGCTAAATTAAACTATAAAAATGTCCGTAATAGTTAGCGATGTCGGGATCAATATCACAAAGCATCGAAGGAAAGCGGGCAAGACAAAGAATGGGACATATATGACGAGGAAACAACTACGTGTGAGGAAAATACTCCTTTGATGGCTCAATATCCTTATCTCTTCTAGTGACTTATAGGAGGAAGAATTATTTTAGGAGAGGGGATGTAGTGCCCACCTCTTCTTACAAGTAGTTCGTTTTCCGACTCATTGATTTTATTTGATGATGGATATGGATTTTAGAACCATTTGGATACTATATGTTCTTATTATGGTTCTTTTGATGATGGTGGTGATTTAAGCACATAGCACCAAGATAGCATTATGGATGATTATCTTATTTCTTACATTTTATTGTTTTGGATAATGAGGTTATGGTAAAGTTTGTTTTATTTTATATGTGATTTATTTACGTATGGTTTCGTCGTATACTTGGCTATAATTTTATTTGTAACGGTTTATTTTATATCTTCATGTAATGCTTAGATGGATAGTATAGCTTGAGTTAATATGGATGCATATGATTAGCATTTAGCCATTTCATACTGAAATTTATTGTGGTATAGTTAGCGTGATTTATCCATGATTGATTTATTGAGATTATTTAATTAGTATATTTTATTGAGAAGGTATGTTTAATGTTTGACCGGTGAGTGTGCATATTACAGGCACTAGAAAACATGGGTTTCAAGGAAGTTGCGCCTTGAGTTGCACAAGCAACCGATTGGGCCGAGACAGTCATACATGATTATGTGTAGCCTTGTATGTTTGTGGCATGTTCATGTTTGGGACATCCTAAGTGATTCCTAATTGTAATTATGTTATTGTTATTTGTTTATTCTTGTGATAAACTATTTTAGGGATCTAATACTCCCACATGTGTTAGAAGTGAATAAGTATTAATTATTGTTTTTATTAGGAGGTTGGGACTACATAATCACCCTTTGGGGGTGCCAAGCACCTCAACCCTTGTGTCATTCAGCCCAATTTTGAATTTAGGCTAAATGTGGCAATTTTAGGGACCTCTTTTCACTTTGGGGGTTCCCCTTTTATGGTTATGAGCCCCTTGGACCATAGCTATTGGTAGGGGGTAATTTTTCATAAACAAATGGGATTTTCCTCTCATGTCACCATTCTTGTAATAATGGTAGGTTTTTGTGTTTCTTAAAAGGTATAGAGTGTTGTATTTATTTGCATTTTAGGGATTTGGGAGATTACCTCCTAAAATGGTTTTTTGTTATACTCATTTTAATTTTGGGAATCTTTTTTTGGGAGATGAGATGGATGACACATGTCACCCTCTCATTTGTGAGGATTGGTGACTTTTACTTCTTTTTATACTCCCTCATGGAGAGGGATGGGAATTTTACTTTCCATTTTTACTCTTGGGTTTGGGAGAGATTGGGAGCTTGGAGCAAAAGAAAACTTGTTGTGCTTGGACTTGGATTGCTATATTTTGAGGTAGGCTCCATACTCTTATTTTTTTTTCCATAGAATAATGTGCAAAAGAAAGAATGGTTGTTGAATTTTGTTTGTTATGGGTATGGGTGTATTGTGTGTTTTTGTTCCTTTCTTTTTGTCTCCAATCCATCCTACATTTTAGGGTGTATTTTTTGAAATGTATGGGGAAGAGGGAGGATTGTTCCCTCTTATACCACATGGCTTAATGGGAAAGCCATGATGGTATTCTTTTATTCCTCCCCACATATGGTTTATTGCGGAGAAGGATTGCTCCTATGGTTTGAACCTCCTTCTCCATCCTTGAAAAGGAAACCATGTATGGTTTGAAAATCCTTCCAAGGAGGAGGCATGGTGTATGGGAAGGAGAGATAAGAATTTTTTTTTTGAATAGAGAGATAAGGAGGGCATGTTAAATATTTTCATTGTGATGACATGGTTGGATCACATTTTGGTTTCTTATGGGCTTCTTGCCACTCTTTCCCTTGGAGGAAAATGTGGATTTTTTCCTCATGTGATATAGTGTTATTCTTTTGGTTGTTTTGTGTATGTTAAAAAATTGTGAGTGTGTGATTGTCATCCTTGTCCCAATTTTCCTTGTGCATTCTTGAGGCTTTCTACTCTCTCTCCCATGGGCTTTGAGGGAGGATAACATGTTCTCAATGTATTTGATATGGCATGTGATGATGTCATTTTGTTGGGAGGTAACTGGGCCCTTTTTCTTGTGCTATGAAGACTATTTTGGAGTGAAAACTTACAAATTTGGCTTAGAGTTTGGAGAAGGAAAGTTATAAATTTTGACATGTTGTCCCCCATTTCGGGAGGCTCATCCACTTATATTTTATTATTCTTTTGAAATGGTGCTTTGTAAAACATTGTTCATTATCCTTTTATGTTGGATTCAAGCTTGAAGCTTTAGTTTTGGAATGTGGATTCTCTTTATCCTCTATTAAAGAAAGAATATTGGCATATTGTAATCTTGATTCCTCCTTGTTGTGATGAACTCTTATTCTTGATTTTTTGTTTGTTTCTAAAACATTGCTTGGTTAAAAATATGGGAATGCTTGTATTCTTTTCAAAGCTATAATGAAAGGATTTGGTAATGGATTAGAAGTTTGCATTTTATCTTGTATTGAAAAGAAGATTTCATGAAAGGAATGGAAGTCGAGTACATTATAATGGCTACCTTTGTTTTATTTTTCTTGCTTATTTTGGGAGAAAGAGCTCTCACTTGTTAGTTCATGGTGTTATAAAATGATCTCCCGATTACATGAGTTATGGAAATTAAAGATAATAGATTTTGTTTATTGTGGCAATTTAGCAAATTATAGTAAAGGAATGTAGAGTAATCATTGAGACTTATAGGTTTGTATTAAAAGGTAAATATGTCATAATCTTCAATGTCTTTATGTTAAAACTTTGAGAGTTGAATTTATTTAAGTGTGCTCTGATGTTAGATATATTTCCCCCTTTATTCTCCAAGAAATATAGTGGTATAAGAGAATCAATAGAGCTTATTTGGGAAAGATTTATTTAAATTTAAATTCCTTGTACTTTTTTTTCAATTGATTGAATGTATTAAATTTAACTCTTGAAATTATTGTTCTTTAATTCTATTTCATGAAGTTGTATTCCCTTAAGAAAATGAGAATTGTGGAGATTATAATAAACTTAGTTTCCATGGAAATATCCTATTTTATATATCTTTGCATAAGCCTTCACACTTGAAAAATAAACCTTGTCCTTATATTTCAATATATATACATATATCTCTCTCTCTCTCTCTCTCTCTCTCTCTATATATATATATATATATATATATATATATATATATATATATATATATAAATATTGATATACAAATATATTTCATTTTAGTTATTTTGATATATCTTTCTTTGAGAAAATTTTAGAAAGTCAAAATTATATCACTGTTTATTATTTACACGATATTTAAATCTATTTAAATACACACGAGACACATGTGCACACATTTTATAAAAAAACTAGTGGCCACATTGTATGGTTATGGGTTATTTAATAGAAAAAAATGCGTTAAGGGAGGCTACAGGTCGGGGCCTTGCGCGCGACATGCCCCCATACCCTTAACCGCCTCGTGACCATACTTCCTCCATCCTCCTGCTACGCGGCCATGCCGCCCCTTCCCCCTCCTCTGCACACACCATTGTGTCGTCTCCCAAAACCCTTATGCCTCCCTCACCGCCGCGTCTCCCGCGCCCTTTCTACCCCTTTCCACTCACACCATGGCCGCTATTTACACCCCTTATGCGATCCCATTTTGCACAATCTTCCCTTAGTATTTATAAAACAAAAAAAAACCCTCCGAGAATCATATAGGGGCCATGGGCATTTTCATATATATATATATATATATATATATATATATATTAATTTGGTTAAAAAACAATAACACCAATAAAATGCATAATGGCATTAAATGAATAATCCGAATCAAATACTAAGGAAGGCTATGTTGAAAACAAATTTTGCCTTCATGTGTTTCATCTTCACCTTTCTCCTCCCAAAACCCAACCTCCTCCGAAGAAAACCCACTTGTGCAAAACAAAACAAAACAAACAATCAAAATGAAAAAGGAAAGAAAGCATAAAGTGTAGGATTAGAGTTTACCATGAATCCTTAAGGGCTGGGATGAAAAGAATCTAAGGGTTGTGATTTAACCGTCTCACCCTTTCACTTTCATGGGAATAAAAGAGTAAGGAATTTAATAGGTTAATGGGGGTGTGGGGGTGAATAAAATTTAATGGGTGCACTAAAATAATTAAGGGGCCATGTTAGGTTTGAACTTTTAAGTGACCCTTAGATATTGATTAAATAAATAAATGTGTTAGCAAGGGAAATGGTGTTAAATAATTGGAAAGAATTTAAATATACATTAAGAAATAAATTAAATAGAGTAATATCGGTTAAGTGTGTACCTTATTTGGAACCCCTAGAGAAAATAAACTTAGAATTGAATCATCACGTATCAAAAAAAAATAAAATTGTCCAGATTTAATGCGATAGAGGTTGGTTTTTCAATGCCAAATATTGGGCACTACAGTATGTGATCAATATTTTTATTTCGTTAGCTCCGAGTTTCTATTCATTAACATGTTACGATATTTGTCAATTCAATGTGTTTATATTTGAGCCGTTTTCCCCAAGTCCTAGTAAAGTCAACATTTTAAAACTTTTGCAACTGTAAAATACATGTGGCGCAGTGGTAAAATAGTAGATTTACATCATGCAGGTTGAGGATTCAATTTTCACAGACCCCATCACAAACCAACGTGGTATTTAAGCTACCAATTTCAAATTGACCTGTCAACAATGTTAACAGTAAAGAAAAGTGGAAGAATGTTAATACACAGCCCCCAAAGCCATATGACTTATGAATGAGTTTTTCATATTATCAGGTCTTATCATGAAAGATTTGGCTCCTCTATGACATTGAAGATTTTGCTTCTTTACCATCTTTGATCTTCATACTTCTCCACAGATACTCACTTGAATCTCATAGAATCTGTATAAATTTTTATAGTGATATAAGGATCAATGTATGGGAACAAGCTAAATAATATGAAATAGTAGAACTGAAAATATAGATCTTACTGCAACTAACAGAGTATTTAAGAAATAAAACTAAAATAAATCTTGTTGCAACAAATAGATGCTGAGACATATAAACATACCTCCTTGATGTCGTACCATTTAATAAATTACTTCCGTTCATGGGCGCCATTACAATAGAACGGAAAAGAAAAAAAGAACTATGCATGTTGCATTCAAATATAAGTCTCGATTTTAAAATATACAGAAGATTATATTAAAAACAATGGCAGCAAGCTCCAAAATTTAGTCATAGTCCATCTGCTATTCACCGTAACATGTACAACAATATTTGATAGGAAATAAAGAGTAGCGGAACAACTTCCTACGCTAATCTTTGAGGAGAGATATTATGCAAAACTTTCAACATAGTAAAACAGTTACAGAAATATCAGCAACATATTCATAACAAAACACAAACACCAGATATATGTGGGGAAAATCCTTTCTAATAAAAAACCCCACACTCCAAAAGCCCACTCAATGTATTTCAAATCTAATAACAAGATTACATACACTTGCATAGCAAGTTTCTTACATGAGTATCACCAGAAACAATTCTAGGAGGATTATAACTCACTACTTCAATTGCTTCTCCAAGCCTTCAATTTATAGACCTTCGGTTATACGGGAACCATCTATGGTTTACAAAACCATGTGCCAAACCTCTCATGAGGTGGATAGCATTAAAGAGCAAGATTTCGGTCTAAAATTAGGCTCCCACGTCCACAATATTCTCCCCTATTTTTGACCCTTACAGATGTCATAAAATCTGTCATAATATCTCTAAAAATAGTCCTTCCATGATATACTATCATATGGGAATATTTTGACAACTCCTATTTCTATTTTTAGAGCCTAGACAATGTGAAACGGTTGTAGGAAAATCTTAAATGAATAAACCAAACAAGGTTGAGACACCTCATTTCCAACAATCTCCCACTTGTCAAATACCTTGCAAGGGCCAAGGGAAAGATACCATCATGGATCAACTTCTAGGGGCCGAGAGGCCCATAGACTCGGAACACCACCTGAATTTCACTTTGTGCTCACGGGCTTAGTTAATGCATCTACAACATTCACAATTGTCTCTACCTTTTCCAGCTTCACCCTTCCATCCTCGACCATATCTCTCACAAAGTGATACTGAACATCAATGTGTTTGGTCTTGACATGAAAAGTCGGGTTCTTGTGAGATATATTTCACTCATTGTCACATTATATTATAACTGCACCCTATTTTAATCCAATATCTGAACACAAACGCTTCAGCCAAATGGCTTCTTTACAGGCATGAGTAGCTGCCATGTACTCTACCTCAGTAGTGGACAAAGTGACCATAGCTGTCACTTGCTCATCCAACTAATTGCACCACCATTAAGAGTAAACACATATGCACTTTGGTGGATCTTTTGCTATCGACATCACCGGCCCAATCGAATCCACAAAACCTTGAATACGTAGGGAATGTTGATCTCCTCTTCCATGAAAACATATAGAGTACTCTGATGTACCCCCAAATATCTGAAGACCCTCTTAACTGCATCCCAATGCACTCTTCGAAGATTAGACATAAAACAAGAAATAACTCCCACATTGCTTGGGCAATGTCTAGTCTTGTCTGCATGGACCATAGCATACATTAAGCTTCCAATTGCACTCTAGTAAGGCACTCTGCTCATTTCTTCCATCTCAGATGGGGATGATGGACATTGTGAAATGGAGAGCTTCATTCCCAAAGTAACTTGAGAACACAAAGTGGTTTACAATCTTGCATGTTGAACCTTTGCAAAAAGAAAAAACATACTTACTCGCCAAGCCATAGCTTTACGTTCTCATGATCTCTTCTAATCTCCATCCCAAGTATGTGTTTTTCTTGCACCAAGATCTTTCATTTCAAATTTCACAGAGAGTGAGATTTCAATTCGTAATCAAACCTTTTCTTTTCCCAATAAACAACATGTCATCAACATATAAAGTAATTACGAGAAACAATCACCATGATTTAAAATATACACAAAGTGATCGATTTAGACCGCAAACAAACCCCAAACTCAACACATATGAATCAAACTTTTGGTACCATATCCTAGGACTTTGTTTAAGGCCATACGAGGATTTATTTAACTTACAAACCATATTGCTTTTACCTTTCACCATGTAGTGCTCTGGCTGTGTCATATAGATTTCTTCCTCTAAATCACCATGAAGGAAGCGGTTTTCACATCCATTTGTTCAACCTCTAGGTCATAAGTTGCTGCGATAGATAATAAAACTGAATGGATGTCATTTTAGCAACGGGAGAGAATATCTCACCATAATCAATACCCTCAACTTGAGAGTAACCCTTCATAACCAATCGTGCTTTATACTTTTCAACAGTTCCATCTAAACCAATCTTTTTCTTAAACACCCATTTACATCCAACGGGTTTCCGACCTTGGGAAATGGTACAAGGTCCCATGTATCATTCTTTTTAAGGGCTGCCATCTCTTCATCCATGGCTATTT
>CM031236.1:693004011-693098171 GCA_018340775.1 Taxus wallichiana var. yunnanensis | reverse complement strand
TAAGATGTAAGATTGAAAACTTAATTGCATCTTCCTCACACGGGATTCAATTAAAGTATGTCTTCAACTTTTGAACCCAATATTGTGTAGTACACTTCTTAGAACCATTGAAGTGTGAAATGTAAATTTGTCCCAATCTCCTTTGTAATTGGTACCTATATCCGATGATCTCTCTTAGGCATGATACAATTATTCATTTTGCAATATTCATGGAATGAAATATTGTCATGAAATCCCTCACTCAAGGTCTGGTACCTCTCCCAACAAGACTCCTCATCCAAAATATCTATTGGTTGCCATACTTGTGAAACTTTTGGATCCTTCAAGAAAGAAGGTTCGTGAAGCCCCAAAGGCTTGGTAGAAGAATGGGGAGACCGCTGCCCTAAATTTCCACTCTCACCTCTTTGACCCTATTGTCCCATATTGTTATTTTCCCCTCTATCTAGTATAAGTCTCAATTCTACCTTGCGCTAATCTCTCAGTGAGTTGGCTCAAATAGAGATTAGTAGTTTCCTATTGTTTCACCATGTTGGTGAATAATTGTTTCATCAAATCCACACCCATATCATCACTATCTCTGTCTCCCATCTTTCAACCCCAACAGATGGAAAAACAAGCGATTCGATACAATTGAAATATACCTTATGGTATACCACTTTAAAATGCACTAGAAAATATAAAATTGTAGCAAACATAAATTTTGATTTTTTTGATTTTTAACGATTACGGAAGCGAATTGAAGAAAATTTATATCTCTCAAAATACTCACTCAAACAACATGAATTTTTAGAGAGCTTATTAATATTATAAATAACATAAGAAAATTATTTTTGGAATTTTTGGAATAATATAATGCAGCCAAAAAATTACAAAAAGCCCTAAACAATGGTAAAACTTCAAAAATTCATAACTTCTCCAATAAGCAAGATAAAATTATGAAATTTTAGAAATTACATATACTAATATGGAGAATGAAACCCCAACCTTCAGATCTGAAAATGGAAACCTAGAAACCCTCCAAATAAGGGCTGCAATCTCCAAAAAAATCAGCCCCCTTTGGAAAATGATCAAAACCCTTTGAAAAGTCTCTAGAAATGATGCCAAACCCTACTCTTATTGCTGTCGTAAATATGATATGAAAACCCTTTGATTTTCTCCACAAAATTCTCAAAACCATTCCTCACGAAACCTTAAAAATATCTCGTAAAAAAGCCCAAAAAACAGCTCCAAAATGACAAGCTAGGGTAGATTTCTCACTCATCGAAGAATGCCTTGCTAGCTAGGGATGGATCTCTCATTGTTGATGAAGAATACTTGTAAAAGATCACACAAGAATTCCACATGGGATAGAAGTCTAGGACCAAGGGTACAAAAGGCAAGTTCATTTTTAGGACTTAGCCAATTTTGAGCATGAAGACCTATTTTTAGAAGATGGCATGCGGAACACACCAACGATACAAGAGACGTGTGTATGGAGATGAGCTAAGAATAGAATTAACACTTCAGTTAACTATAAGAGATCTATAGATAACACACTTGCATGTGTGGCTATGCCTGTAAAACGACGTGTGGCTATCAATAGCATGTGGCCTATTTCTGGAATAGATAAGTGGTGAAGGGAAAGTCCCCACCCTATATATATGATGTTAGGTACATAGTAGAGGTGTGTGTATATAGAGGAGATATATGGAAGTAGTAGTGTATGTATGATGTGATAGGTGATGTATAGAGATATATACATATGATTGAATTATTGTATCAGATCCATACGCGCATTGGTATAGATTGACATTATTGTAAGGAGCTTCTGTATTTATTAATAGATGGAAGATATTGGCTGAATCTAAGTGTCATTTATGTGTAATTGAGTAGTGCATGTTATTGATTCAATCATGATTACTTGTTTAAAGCTTGTTCTTTCATAGATATGAATGTAGCATGCATTGTAGAATGATGGATTAGTTATGAATCTATATGTTTCTTCCTTCATCATGCTAACATCCTGCAACAACCCTAAAGAGGGACCTAGTACCTTTGTGTGCTTTGGGTGAGTGCTCAGTCTAGGCTGAGTGATGTGCCAACATGACTAGGGTGTTATCTAGTAAATTCTAGGCTGCATCATTGGTTCCATTTTTGGGACCTCTTTTTCAGTTTTTTAGGATGGTTTGCGATGAAGATGTACCGTTAACTCTAGCAAGTATTGAGGAATGGATACATGATCTGGAGGAAGAATATGCATGGTGGTTCAATAGTGGATTTGAGTTTAATGCACACACTTGGGTAGAACATAATCTGTATGACAACTTATATGAGAGATTTTTTCACTATCTTTCTAGTAGAACTATATGAGTGGCTTATTGCTTATGCATCTCAAGTGGAATTGGAGGTATCACGCACTTTTCTGGACAGGAATAATTTTAGGCCCTTTATGATGTTGATTGATCTGGACTCATGTTGTGGATACGTGGTTTCATGGTGTTCTAAACAAGTTATATTCTAGAATATTCAATTTTGACGTACTCTTGCCCGGAGGTAGCTGAATTCTAGTTTTTGTGGTATCAAGAGGAACATATTTGCAAGGTATTCCCTTTGGTGATCAAGATCTTGATGGTAACTTTGAACCTGGAGAGTAAACCGATGGCTAACTAAACTTCACCACGCGTGAGGGAAGGAACAAGTTTGGTTTAAGATGGTAGACCTAGTGGTAGAGAAGGTAGAGAGAGGAAAGGTGGCTTAAGTATAATGAGGCACATGAGAGGGAGATAGAGAAGCATGTTCCATTGTAGAAAGTATGGCATGGAGGAGAGAGATGGCTCATGAAGGATTTAACTCACGTAGAAGACGTGGAGCAGAGCATCAAGAACTCCCCATCTTGGAAAGCATGATAGAGATCCCCCCTTGGCCTCACACAGAAGTGCACTAGCAAGAGACTACTTGGACCATGGGCACGCATCTTAATCCACCTGGTGACCTAGCCCTTGCGCTTGGTTTTTAGTATATCTAAGTACAAGTAACCAACAAGCTAACTTGGGAAGTAGGAGAGTAGGAGTAAGTCAGGATCAAGTACATCAATGGCAGGATAGATGACTTCAATGATATTTAGAGGAACATTCTTAGGCACATCATCCACATAGAATGTGAGCATGTAGAATGTTGGATTCACCTCTGGAAGTGGAACTACCTCACAGACTGTAGGGGTTAGTATAGTACTACTATCGGAGCACATGGGGAGTACATCTATAGGTCCTATTCTAACTACAGGTGGAGGATCAGAGGTATAGGTGGTTCTAGTTCTAGTGGATCTGGTGGTTTTGGAGGTAGAGGGAACATAGGAGGTTGGATCAGGTGGTCAAGGTCCACAACAACCACAAAATATCTATATGGAGATGTCTCTTCATCTCTTGGAATATAGAGGTATAGAGGATGTTGCCAAACATGTGCATATGTGTGAAATATTGTGGCATGCTAAAGGGATCATGGCTGCTTGAGTGTAAGGCAAGTCAATTTTCACTACTACATTATAGGGGACGTGCACACAACTGGTATAGGAAGTTTGACCCTGATCAAACTTGTGTGGATTATGCAAGCATTGAAGGATGCTTTCTTAAAAGAGTTCCATATCCCTGAGTTTGAGCAGAAGAGTATAAGTGTGCTCAAGGATATCAAGCAAGGCACTACTGAGAGTGTATGTGAGTATGATGCTCATTTTAAGACACTTCTATCTAAGCTATCTTATGATATTCACATGCTAGCCAACATGCACAATGGTTTGTTGGAGGATTGATTACACCTTTTAGAAGAGGGCATTGTCACATAAGACATACACTGATCCACGTGAAAAGCACTAGAAGCAACTTTGCATCATTGAGGTAGTTGGGAGCATTGACATTGGTGTTAGTCCATTTCTAGAGGCATAGATTGCAGCTATGGCAAAAAGTAGTTAGAGAAGCTATCAACAAATTCAGCCCATGAAACACACTCAGAATTTGGTGTACAAATTGTGAAGTGGAAGGTCACACCAAGGATAGTTTCCCTCGTAGATATGTACGCTCATTACTATTGGATTGTGAGATTTTCATTTGAATCATGATGCTAGTCATTGTCCTTTGTTATAGCACGTGATAAGGAAGAATGTATCTTGCTTTTTGCAAGATTTACAGGTCCATGACCCATGATACTGAGGATTGTCGGTTGATTGGTCAGATCCAGGATGTTATAGACATTGGGTATGATAGAAAAGTATAACAAGATAATTCTAAGGGTAAGAATGAGCACCAAGATTGGGATCATAATCAAACATGCTATGATAGGAATGAGGGGCATTTTGAAGGAGGTCGTGGAAGGGGACGTGGATATCATGGTGGATATGGAGGATGAGGCCATGGTGGAGGAAGAGGTGAGTTCCCTCATGGAACATGTTATACATGTGGATCTCCTGACCACTATAGGCGTGAATGTCCTTAGAATATTACATGTTCTTTTGTGGAAAGAACCATAGCTATGAAGAGTGCCCAGACTTATATGAGCATCTGAGTAAGCAAACATAAGCAAGAAAACAAAGGCATGCGGGATGGTTAGAATCCAGTGCATGGTAGAAGATTAGTGGATGCCCAAGATAGTAGAAGGACTTGAGGCATTGACAATGAAGATTACTACACATGTGCTGAAGCAACATGCACAGAGAGAGGCATTGCACTAGAAGCCTATGATCACCAAGGAGGAGGTTTTGCATGCAAGGTACCTAGATCCTGCTCATCAGAAGGAAGTTTACCAGGATACCATGGAAGTGCTAAGGAATCTTAGGGTGAGATACAATACTTAAAGAGAAAGAAAAAAGCATCGAGACAGGTCCAAAGCTGATATCGATGATCTGAGAGAAGTGTGTAAAATGTTGCGCCAGGAGAACATTATTCCACTATTAGGAAGTTGGTTAAAAGGGAACACTCCACGCATAAGTCTTTGAGACAAATGAGATTCTGCATGCAAATCTTCCCCCTGATAGCATTGACTATGACAAAGAAATTACTCTGAATGTTGTTGTGGATGGGTGGTTGTTGAGCAACATATTGATTGATACAAGTGTGGAAGTAAATGTGCTTACATTAGAATTAGATGCATGGGTACAAATGGGAGGCCTCCATTGAGACTCATCATCTAGATAACATGTGTTGCTCTTTATGGAAAACTTGAGATAAGGCCATGAAGACATAGGTTTTACTCCTAAACTATGGATCATAATCTATAGCAGGTAAAAACAAATCAATTTCCTAATTTTAAATTTAGCACTTAAGAAGAGAAAAATGTGATGAAAATGAAAGCCTACACTCTTGAGACACCTTAAAGAATTGGTGTTATGTGAATAGTCTGACTTGAATCAATGTGAATAATGAGAACAAGGAGGAAAGGATTGTGATACCTTTGTGAGATGGAAAGGGTGATGAGCCTCTAAGTGAGGAATTCTCCACAATTGGAAAATGCATTCACAAAATTTCAATGAGCATCAAAATAAGGCAAATAATAATGAGATTCTCAAATAAAAAAAAATATACTAAAATATTCTTGTGGAATGAAGGCTAAAGGAGAATATAAGATAAAACACATGAGGTGAAAAGCAAATGCATCCACAAACTTGTATTTTATTGCTTTCATGATATGCACTTTAATTTATTACAAGATAAGGGCTTGGATCACCATGTATAAGGAGTCCAGAAGACAAGGGCCTACAAACATTGGAAATCAAAGAAAAAGAAATTTTTTAGTTATAAAGCTTTGCTTACAATAAAACTACCCCTTTATAATGATCTTCCAACAGCTAATTTATAGAAAAATAAGAAGAGAGAGAGGGAAAATGGAAATCCGAAATCTAACTTTTACCACCAGGAGAGAGAATGCACTTGTAAGAGGTATTAAATGGAGTGAAATGATGTATTGTTACTTCTAAAAAAGGCTCCCATACTCATCATACTATGTCAAGAGCAAGAACTGTGATGAATGGGAAATGATGGAAGCCCTTCATTACCTTCATTCAATGGCGTCCCAATATTTACCAAAATAAAACACTATTACGAACTTGGCCATGTTTTCTACAAACTATCTATCTATATTTCATCAAATATATAATTGCATATTTGACTTTTATGCATAGGGATTGGATGTATCCAAATTCCTTGTATGGATTATTGCAATTTTGTGAAATTTTTCATTGAGAAATGCAAAAGTTATTTTGAGGTATTAAAATGGGCAAAATTTTATATTCTTGCAACACATTTATCTGTCATTTGAGCATATTGAATGAGCATTTTGACAAAATAAGCTGAATATTTTTATTTTATTTTAATATATCTACCCTTATCAAAATTAAGAAATCATGATTTTTGTGAAATGAAGAGGCGTAATTGTTCATCCTTTGTAAGAAAAGTCAATTTTATGAAAATATTAAAGATTTGAAGTCAAAATTTTTATGGCCATTTGAAGAGGGATCAAAGTTGACTTTTTCTAGCATGGTTTTTTCATTGCAACTATTACTTAAAAAAAAAGGTCGTCTGAGAGTTAGTGTTTTATGAAAAAATCTCCATGTCATCTTGATTTGGGCTTCAAAATTTTCCCCATGAATTTCTTTTTTTTGTGCATTTGAGGGATTTTGACCTCAACATTCTGCACCAAATTTTATGATTTTTCTTTTGCAAAATTTATATCACCTTTTTATCAAGTGCTATCCAAATGTAATGCCAAAATTTGTCCGACTTTCAGGGAAGACAAATTTTCAAAACCACCCGTAATGCATTGACTTGTGGAAAAATAGCTTTTCAGGTCATAATGAATATTTGAATCCAACTATGATGTGGGTCATCCGGAAGATCAATCAGGACAAGAATGAAAATTTTTCTTTAAAAAGTTCAAAATAAGCATTAAAATTTTTTTTGGAGATTATTTTCCACTTTTTCTTTAAAACTTCTTGGGTTTTTTCCTACAAGATGGGGAAGAAGATCCAGTTTAGGCTGAGAAAACAAATTCCCCAAAACATGATTTGGGCCTTAAATCAATTCTACTTGCTTGATGGATGGAAGAATTGATGCATGTTATCAAATTTTATCAAAATACCTTGAGGGTGAATTTTGGATAACACTTACATTAGATGCATGGGTACAAATGGGGAGGCCTCCATTACATCCATCATCTAATGTGTTGTTTATGGAAAATGGACTAAGGCCACTCCATAGGAGTTTTGAAAGATGCATCTATAACTATACAAGGGCCAAGTTCACTGGGATTTTGAGGTATTAGCACTTGCAGAAAGTCAAAAGAGAAATTTTTAGCCTTTGCTTGGACACCCTTGGTGTTATGTGAATAATGCTAACTTGAGATTCAATAAGGGGTATATCAGCTTTGAAAACAAGGAGGAAAGGGTTGTGATACCTTTGACAGATGGGAAGTCTACACCATATGTTGAGCCTCTAAGTGAGGAGGACTTAAACAAATTTATGTACATGTTATTCAGGACCCAGAGGTCAATGAGCCATCAAAAGAAGGCATCCTACAGTGGGAGGATTCTCATTCTATTAGTGATACTATGAGTATTTCTTGTGAAAATTGGGCTCATGGTACATATGAATTAGTAGGACATGAGGTGAAAAGCATGGTTGCGCAAAGAATGGACTTCATTCGATTCGACGGATAGGTAGCACAGTACCTTGGTATATAGGGGCAAGAAGATCTTCCTACATTTTTGAAGGCCATGGAAACACAGTGGACAAGATCAAATTAAGAGAAGAGATATGTTAGTATATACCTTACGTGGGACAAACAAACGCGTGGTGGGTAGTCCATAGAGATAATCTTATAAACTGGGAAGAGATTGGAGTCACTTTTTATCTACTAGGTTTATAAGGAACAATGCACCTATGCAAAATCTACACTTATCATGGTGATCAACCTGTTCAACATCACATTCTGAAGTGTGAGAGACTCTGGACAACAGTAGGACAAGAAGCATTACCACCTTCACTCTGGGTGCATAGATTGTATTCTATGCTACAAGGATGCACACACTGCTTGGTATGTATATGTAGAACTACATCGAGAGACTGGAATGGATAAGATTTGACTACCAGGAATGATCCAGACTTTTGACTACTTTTCTGACTAAACCTCCATATAGAAGAGGCATTAAAATTTTCAGTGCTTAACTATGGGAGATAGTGCAAAAAGAAGAGCATATTCAAGGAATTATTTGGTGAGACAGAGTTTGAGCAGCACATTTTGAAAAGGAAGAAGAAATGGACTCCATACTACTTGAACACACTTGCCTTGAGAAAGAGAAAGGAAAGATGGTTTACATCGTGGATGATGAGGAAGTTGAGAACTTGGATATTGAACATTCACAGGGGTGCGAGGTCTTGGATAGTGTAGAAAGGATACGCATGTGCCTACCATGAACCCATGAAGACAAAGAAGGTGAATATAGGTTCGGAGGTTGAGCCTAAGGAGGCCATAATTGGAGACTATTGGTCAGACTCGGAGGTAGCAAAGATCATTGAGTTACTTAGGGATTATCAAGACTTATTCCCTCGAGGGTATCATGAACTTAAAGGTGTGCATGAATCACTTGGGGAAATGAAGATAAAACTTAAGGATGGTGCATGACCAGTTAGAAAGAGACCTTATAGAATGAATCCTAATTTTGTGAAAAGGTAAAAGAAGAAATTGATAAAATGTTGAAATCTGGAATTATCAAGCCCCTTGATGAGTTAGAATGGGTTAGCCCAATGGTGATCAATATCAAGAAGGATGGATGAATTAGAATATGTGTGGACTACAGGGAGCTGAATGCTGCATGTGTCATAGATCCATTCCCTACATGCCATTCATTGAGGAAATACTAGAAGGAGTTGTAGGGCGTGAAATATATTCCTTCATGAGATGGGTTTTCAGGTATCATCAGGTTAGGATTGCTCAGGAGGATCAAGAAAAGACAACATTTACTACTGAATGGGGTAGTTTTTCCTATATTGTGATGCCTTTTGGATTGAAAAATGTGCCTATTGTATATTCTCATGCATAGTTGTTTAGGCATTCAAATATTTTATTCACAACTTCTTACGTCTACCTAGATGATTGGACAATATATGGGCTTGTGAAAGATCATTGTGACAATCTGCGCTTAATGTTTGAATGATGCAGACAATTGAGTATCTCTTTGAACATCAAGAAGTGCATATTTGCTACACCATTTGGGATATTGTTAGGACATATAATCTGCAAGGAAGGTTTTTGGTTGATCTAGCTAAGGTTAGTCATTTTAGGCCTGGAAGTGCCTACTAGTCAAAGTGAGGTGTGCATGGATTTTTAGGTCATACAGGATATTATAGAAAATTCATCAAAGGGTATGCCAAAATTTGCTACACCCTTGGAAGATTATTGAAGGGAAAAGGTACATTTTATTGGGGAGAACCACAAAACAGCACGTGCGTTTGAGATATTAAAAGAGAAACTTACTACCGTGCCCCCATTTATGCTTTCCCTCATGGGATAAACCATTTCATGTGCATGTGGATGCTTTTGGCATGGCCATTGGTGTTGTGTTAGCTCAACCTGGTGAAGGTATTATAGATCATCCAATTTATTTTGCTAGTAGGAAGCTGACTCCTGCTGAATGGAATTATACAACTACAGAGTGTGAAGCTTTGTCAATGATCTATGCATTACACAAGTTTTGATAGTACTTGTTAGCAACACCATTTGTGTTTTATACAGATCACATGGCATTGAAGTACTTGGTAAACAAGCCCATCTTATAGGGGCATATGTAGATGGGTGCTCCTATTTCAAGAGTTTGACTTCATAGTTGTGGTGAAGCCAGGGAAAAGCAATTTTGGACCAGACCATTTATCTAGAATCAATTCAGGAGAGGATGCATCAGAAAATTGAAGAAACCATGCCAGATGCACAGTTATATAGGTTACAATGCACATGTGCCCATGGAATTAGAAGACATTGTTGTCTTTCTATGAATAGGTATGGCACCAGAAGGAATGAAAGCATTAGAAAAAAAAGTAACTTGCTATATGCGCGTGACACCATTTATGTTAATCAGTGGTGACCTTTACAAGCTAGGTAGAGATGAAGTATTATGTTGTTGTGTATTAGAGCATGAGCGTAAGGATATATGGAAGAAGCTCATGGTGGTATTGTAGGAGGCCATTATGTAGGTGATGACTACCCAGAAGATCCTACTTGTTGGATTATGGTGGGAGACATTGTATAAGGACTGTAAAGAATATTGTAAGGTGTGTGATCATTGTCAGCACCTAGGAAACCAAGGCAAAGAGATGAGATGCCTTTGAGACCAATTACTAGTGCCGAACCATTTGAGAAATGGGCCATTGACTTTGTAGGACCTATTTTTCTAGCCACGTGTGTAGGACTGGATCACTATATCATTACTTGCATAGATTATCTCACATGGTGGGAAGAAGCAACACCTACGAAGGACTATACAGTAGCTACAATGCAGCTAGGTTTCTATGGGAGAATGTTCTTACAAGATATGGATGTCCTTTAAGCTTGACAAGTGATAGGGGTACACACTTTTTGAATGAGACAATCAGGATCCTATTAGATGAGTTTATGGTTGCACACCATAAAACTACACCCTACCATCCTCAGGAAAATGGAACTATTGAGGCTTTCAACAAGATTTTGAGCTAGACTTTGACAAAAATTGTGATGTTGGAAGAAAGGATTGGGATGACAAAGTGTCAGTTGTTCTTTGGGCATATAGAACAACTTATAAGAGATTGAACAAAGCCACACCATTTCAGTTGGTGTTTTGCACGAAGTTGTTCTCCCTATAGAATTTATGTTACCTTCTTTGTGCATTGCATGTGCACGTTGGAGGTCTAGCTGATGAACAGGCTTTAGAAGAGCGTATCGAAAAAGATGATTCAACTGGATGAGAGCATGAGCCATAGCACGATGGAGTCAGAAGTAGGAAAAGGCTAGGTAGAAGGCATGGCATGATCAGAAACATAAGGGATAAGAAGTTTGAGATTGGACAAATGGTACTTCTTTATGACTCAAAGTTCTTGTGCCATCCAGAAAGCTCAAAGTACATTGGTTGGGGCCATATGTCATCACTTCTATACTTGAATCAAGTGCTTTCCAGTTAGAAGCACTTGATGGAACATGGCTACCCAGTTACTTTAATGGGAGTAGGCTGAAGCCCTACTATAAATAAGTCTTCTTGGTGTTTGTAATAAGGTAGTATTTCCATTTAGATTAGGTTTTCAATTATGTATTTCCTTAATGTATTTCCTTTCATTTTTATTATGCTTTGTCAATTTAGTTGTTTTTTTGTGTAATAAGCATGTGCTTTGCGTGCATGAAGCTAATTACTATATGAAGAATGTTTATGTAGAGGACTGCACATACTTTTAGTGTGGGGTGGTTGTAGTTATCCAAGTAAAATACTATGGGAATTGAAAGGTGAAAGGAATAAGCTACTATGGGTGTGCTTTAAGTCAAAAGAAGATTGCTTCTCAAAAGTGACCAAGGATGGAGATGAATGAAAGAACAATATAATGTGAGGTAAGTGGAGGCCATGATAACTACCAGGAGAAGAAGGTGGTGATGAGGTACTCTTGGGTGCAAGGGTGTGCGTTGAAAGAAGTCTGTGACCAGAGGGTAGGAAGGCATGCTAGAAGGTTATAGTTGGGGGTGAAGATGTACCGCATGGAATGAATGAATTTGGTCAATGAATGAGGGGATATTTGGTAGGTGAAGGAGCAATAAATGCATCAAAATTTGAAAAAATTATATAAGGATGGATGCAGATTCATTTTTACCATTGCGACTAAGAGTATTTGAGGAAAGAGCCAAGTGTGAAGAGAGCCGAGTGATCGGGTTAAGGTGTGAAGGGTGTGAAACCAAGCATGACAACCTAGATCTATGTGAAAGAAGCTTGCGTCCCCGGTGGTGAAGGGTTTGAGTGAAGTAAGGAGACATAGACAAAAAAGAGTTAGGTTATGAAGTTTCCACCTAGGGCATGATTGAATCGAGCTAGGGTTTGATTTGCAAAGTTGCAGAGTTAAAGAGGAGACATTTACAAGGTAAAAATGGCACCTAAGAAGGCATCTGCATAATAGTGAGTAAAAGGAAAGAAGAAGGTGGTCGTTGAGGAGGAAGAGATGGCACCCAAAAGCCATTTTTAGAAATGTAATATCAGAAGGAGTCATCATCGGCCAGAATGGGATTCACCCATCAGAAAGAGAAAAGTAAGTGAATACAATCATAGGACTTTGGAGAACAAGAAGGAGCTTGATTCCTTGCTCACTACTAGGATGAACAAGCGCACGATGGATGACATGCCAGTTTATGATGATGCAGGTGAGAATATTTTGAAGAGAATTGGGGTCTACCAATTATATGAGCTTCCATATTTTGGGAAGTATGAGCCCTTGTATCAGTGGCTCATGAGTAGGGTGCATGAGGACTTCTTCTACTTTGCAGGACGTAGAGTTAGAATCTCATATGTCTTATCTCATCAGTTACAAGTTTGAAGGCCACAGGAGAGGACATAAAAAGTGATCTCACAGATAAAGCCATGATTTTAAAGACCAGACAAGAGTTGGGGTACCTGAAGGGTCCGCGTGGAATGGATATAGACAAATTGAAGAACTGTCTAGTTGTGCAAGCTGCAACACACCTTGTTACAAAGTTGAATGATCAGGAGTGGTGGTCACAAGTAAATACTATGTGGTTACATGTGGCACGTAAGATGTCAAGAAGGGAAATCTACAACATTGTAGGCTATATTATTGTAGAGAAAAAGTCGAAGAAGCACACACAGGAGGGAAGATCAAGCTTTGGGGCTGTTCTACTATCACTGGTATTCATGGAGATTGGAGTACTAGATGGACCGAAGGAAAAAGTATGGGAATACCCCATGGAGAACAAGTCACCAGCTAAAAGATTCAAGCAAGTATCTATGTAAAGGGGCCATGACAGAGATGACATAAAGCAAAGGGTGGAGAAATGGTATGACAGGCTCTGCATGACATTTGGGGAAGAGTGGTGCATCCCAAAGGACCTACCAGTAGTGGTAGGGAAACAAGTCTAGTTTGTTGTATATCAACATTTCTGCATCATCGCACGCTTCCTAATGAAAGATGGAGTCTGGAGCCCTTGGTGTAAATTGCCTTATGCATTCACTGCAAGGTATTTCCAAGCATCTGTTCACAGATTTAGACACACACAACTGGTATTCAATGTAGATAAGGTAGACTATGACTACCATACGTTGAGGAAGAAGTATGTGTATCTGGAAGAAGTGCTTATACAGAGAGGATCATTTAGAGGTGTTGAATATTAAGCCAATAAGTTTGGTTTGTAGAAGATGTGGGGCAACATTGGTGTATCTCAATTGAAGCCAAAAGATGGAGAATAACAAGTATGTGGAAGGTGAGTTCACACTTCCAACACCACCAAAGGAAAGCATACAATGGAGAACATCCCAACCTAAGCCCACAGAGCCAATTGAAGTGGAGGATGAGGAGGAGGAGGAGAATGCAAAGATAGTGGTGGTTTGGAGCATAGAGGTAGGAGACATCCTATAAATAAGGGTGAAGTTGAAGTGCACCATTACACCACCTCAGCCACAAGAGGGGGATGATGAGGACTTGAATGCAGTCAAGGGGGACATAGTTTAAGAGGGTGTTTAGGAGAACAAGGACCCAAGGTGCTACTCCAACCACTGTGCATAAATCACCTAGACTCTCTCCATAAAAGGAGGAAACCGTGTAAAGAAGGAGGAAACTGAAGTTAAATGAGGAGGTGGAAGAGTCAGAGGAAAGCACATGCCTAATTCTCCTACACTTCTAGAGAACACAGAAGAATAGGGTGAGGAATCAAAGGAAAAAGAAGAGGATGAGAAAGAGACCAGAGGAGACAACTACAGAAGAATGTTCAGGACATGGAGACACAAGTCCCAAATTTGGAAGCTAAAGTCCTAAGCAACAATGGTCTAGAAGAACAAGTGGAGAGCACATTCCACCAGCCATGGGGTATGCAGAGGATGCATAGGAAAAATTATCCATGCCACTTCTAGAGCACAATAGCACATAGAAGGATTTATTTGGATGGGAGCTAATGGATGAGGATATGGTGATTGTGTGCACTCAAAAGAAACTATCATGGTCAATGCACACCCACATGGATGAGCCTAACTTTGATGTGTGTGAAGAGTCATGCATTTGAGATGATGAAGAAGGCACCCCAAGCTAGACACATGATAGTAAAGCCTACTATCATGTCAGATGAGCAGGTCAACAATGCATTGGTGAAGGTTTTCTTGAGGTGGCTAGAAGAAACATGGACAAAGCTGCAACATGATCAAAGCATTGTGTGAGGAGTTGAAGACAAAGGATGTAGAGATAGCACACATAACACAGAGAGGGACTTCGTAGAAGAAAAATGAGGTATTTATCAGCATCACAGAGGAGATTGGGGACAATGTCATCAGAGCAAGGCCACACTTGGAGGCCAAGGTACCACAAACATTTCCTTCAATGATACACTATGTAGGAAAGTTGGTGGACTTGGTACTTGAAGATGAACCTCTGCATATGCATGCTAGTGCCAAGAAGCTCAGAGCAAGATGCCAAATGAGAGAAAGCATCAGTGATGTGAAAGATTACATCTTATGAAGGGTTGTTGCAAGCATTACAGGAAGTATTGAAGAAAGTAGACCAGGCTTTAAACATATGCACAACTCTAAGAGGTGCTTATCAACATAAAGACCCTAGAAGAAAACAATGAGGTCCAAAAAGTGATGAAGGATGAGACATTGGGCCACGCAGAAAGATTGTCAATGGTTAAACAAAAGTGTGAGGCCTTGGAAGCAACATAAGAGCCGCACAAGACTCAATTTGGAAGAGCTTGGGAAGCTAATTGTGTAGAAGATGGATCTTTTAGAAGGAAGAATGACATCAATGTCAACATTGTGTTGGTTTTACAGAATGAGAAAGGAGAGATTGTGAGGGATGAGTTGGAATCCATTGTTGTGGACATCCCATAAAAAGTAAAACAAGCACTCATTGAATGATAGGTTTTGGAGGTCAAAATAAAGGAGGAGTATCAGAGTTGATACTTCAAACTGATACAGAGGAGGCTGCCTCATAACCTCATAAAATTCTTTATTTATCTACATTCTTTCATTCTTATTCTTTCCATTCTTCTATTCTTTACTTCAATTTTTGGAGATACCCATTATGGGATGATAATGAGATTAGTGTGGGGTAATGTTGATCAAAGAATACTTGTCAAAGATCACACAAGGAGTCACGTGGGATAGAAGGCCGAACCAAGGGGAGGAGGAAAAGAAGGCATGGAAGGCAAGTTCAAGCTTTCAGGACTTAGCTGATTTTGAGCATGAAGACCTATTTTTAGAAGATGGCGTGTGGAACACACCAACGATGTAGAGACATGTGCGCCATGCATTGTCTATCTTTGGAGGATGGATCAAATCATTTTGCATGGAGATAAGCTAAGAATAGAATTGACACTTCAGTTAACTACAAGAGGTCTATAGATAGCACACTTGCATGTGTGGCTATACTTGTAAATGACATGTGGCTATTAATAGCATGCGCCTATTTTGGAATAGATAAGCGGTGAAGGGAAAGTCCCCACCTATATATATATGATGTACATAGTACATAGTAGATGTGTGTGTGTGTAATATATATAATATATATAGTGTGTGTATGTATGTGTGATGGATGTATGGAGGTATAGAGATATACACATATGACTAAATTACTATATCAGATCCATACACGCACACGCGCATTGGTATAGATTGACTAAATATGTCATAAGGAGCATGTTATTGATTCAATCATGATTACTATTTATTTATTAATAGATGGAAGATATTGGTTTCTTCCTTCATCATGAATCTAAAAGTGTCATTCGGTGAGTGTGTAATTGAGTAGTGCATGTTATTATTGATTCAATCATGATTATTGAAAATTTAAGCTTGTTCTTTCATAGACTTGCAAGAATTACCTTCACTTTTTCCTTTCATAGATTTTGAAGGCAAAAAGAGTTATGATAGCCCATGTCACATTTTTCCTTAGGAAGGACCAATAAAATGTAACATTGGACTAGATATTCATACCTAATAGCTCCTTAATGTCCATATCCCTTGAGTATGATCAAGGCTTGACTCGAATTGGTCATTAGGCCTTGTTTTGCATAGGAAAGGGACATTACACAATGAAATAGAATTTGAAGATTCTCTTCTCCGAATATCCGGAATTATCAATTGCAAAATTAAACCAAGGGAATCATATAAATACAAAGCTATGTGAAAATAATAAAGGACCAAACTCTAAGCTAATCTATTATCATCACCTAAGGTTTTATCCAAATGAGTTTTAAGAGCATCAAAGGTATCCATATAACACTCACTTAATGGACAAAGGACTGCATTTTCTACATACATGCATAAGAAGGGAAGTTCATTTCTCCATCCACACATCTATTTACATGGGCATGGTGCATCTAGCTATCAACGTTATCAAGTGCACTTTTCAAGGCCTTCCAGGGCACGATTCTATCACACACACACAAGAACTACATGGAGTTTGAAATTAAGTGCAATTGTTAGTTTGTAAGTTCGCTTAGACACCGAGGAAGGAAGAACCGTCGGGGTTAGTCTGAATCCTCATTTTACATATTTTATTTTTGGGATTTTATGTAGTTTGAGGGTTTTGCATGTCTTTATCTCTTTACATGGAGTTTCAAGCACATTTGGCTATAATCCAACGACATACAATGACAAAAAGTACATGGCTCAAGTGTGACACTTGTATGACACAAGAAAAAAACCAAGTTCTAAGCTCCTATGCAATCATAAGACCTTCATGAAGAGGAGGATCTTGGTCTAGGTTCATTTGGTAGATCCAAAATTTATTGTACACAATTGCAATAGTCTACCCATCCCGTTTCTGGCATTTCTAAAGCTATAGTCCCAACATCGGTGTAAATCAACTAAGTCCTTTACTCTCCCTCTTGCACCTAGGGTTTCACATTTATTATCTTATTTTCTTATGTCAAATAAATTCCAATAGTTGTTTATCATAGTTTGCATTCATTATTACGTAATATTAGAGCATTAATTCTATTACAAAAACCATAGAGGTATTGACAATTTAAAAATCATATGGTGAACCCACATTCAAATACTCTTGGATCCTCATTTTCTTTATCTCATGGATACTACTTAAATTTATTTGCATGAATTTTTTAAATACATACCAATGCAAATTTTTCTCCAAAATACCTAGATACCATGTATCTTCCTTGCAATATATCACCCGCCCAAGTAAGTGCCATTTTTATCGTCTCTTCAAAGCCCTATCCTTCATGATCCTCTCCAATCAACCCATATTTGAGTCGGTTCATACTTTACATTATTTCTTTCAAGACAAAATTCAAGTTATGGAATCAATGATTATATCTCTTAAATATGAAATCAAACATATCAAGTATGCTTCTAAGATCCGGATGCTAGTTCTCATTATCCATCTCATTCATCTCATCCCATGTTTATCTCTTCTACACATGCTCATATCAATTTGCACCTCAGTCTTACCACTTCGACACCTCTCTAGTTTGAGCTCAATGCTAAGCAACATGACATTCTTCTTGAGATCCTTACTCATCAATTGATCAACTTGCCCTCTACTCATTACTATCCTCCTTATCGGATTACAAAATATCAAGGTCATCCATATTGCAATTATCATTGAATTAATGGACATAATGATGATGATTGTTATGTTCTAAAATGAAAAACTGGCCACCTTAAGCATTATGGTCTTATTTTATTATGGTTCTTTTAGAATCATTTTCATTTAGAGGAATTTTGGCCTCCCAAGATTAATTTTTTGTGGACATAGTGTAACCTTATTTCGAGAATGTGGCATCATCGCTTCACCCAAAAATGATGATGGATGTTGTTAATATCAATGTTATAAGTTAATCCATGGGCATGCAAGAAAACTCCTCCTCCTATTCCTCACTATAGACATTTCTTCATATGTTAGAAATCATGCGTTATAAAGAGATAAGAGGAGAGTAGAGAATCCATTACATATGATAAAGAAATGTTATTGGAATCATATGTCAATTATTTTTACACATTATAAATGCCTTATAATGACGACTATATATATTTGAAATTACAATGTATCATAATATGTTCTTCCATGCTCAAATGCAATTTTGGCAGCCAAGAAGGGTCAAAATTATAATAGATCTTTCAACGCTTAAAATCCTTGTTTTGGTATTTTGACATGAGTTGTCCATGTTTGAAGAAATTACAACAACTCTCTCTCTACAAGCATTGACCATAAAAATGCTCTAATCGTATCATACACTAATCAACGATTGCTTGGATAAATTTCATCGACGTCCATGTACATATCTATCCGTAACCATTGATTTTCTTGTGCATTTCAAGAGATAGCCCTGAAGTTTCCCATATAAATAATTTCTTAGACATAACTAAAACCCAATCTCAAATGTATGTCATTTTCTTTGGACTATCTAAAGTGTTGAAATTATTACACTTAATTCATGGCAAGAGTGGGATTGGTATTATTGATTCCTCAAAATGACTATTTATTACGTATGAGATATAGAAAATTATCTCAATGATTAATCTAAAATGTAATTTAAGAAGAAAAGGTTTTGGGACTTAGCCATATTTGGCGTATCGAAGAAACACAAGAAAAGCGTGACCTGACTGTGCATGTAGAATGGATAAGGTGCCATCCTAACAGCTTGGTGCCCATGGAAGGAATATACCTTGCGATGGAAGATTCTAGAAGGCCATCATTGCAAAGAGTGGAGAGCTCAAGCCTGAAGAAGCATGCTCCCATGGAGGACCACCTTGGACACTTGGAAATGGATCTACAACTCCCACGAAGGCTTGAAGATGTTGAAAAAGGCTATAAATACAAGCACTTGCTAGAAAAAAATATAGAGAGAAAAAGAGGTGAAGCCATGCAGGAATATTGTGAGAGCTCCATAGGTTGGGTTTAGAGGATCTGTAGGAATACGTTGTACTAAGGGGATGGGTTTGAACATTTTTCTTTGTACTATGAAGGGCCTAAGTCTAGTTCTGATGCATGATATTGATCTGCATTATCATATGAATATGTGATTTCTGAGTTATTGTAATATGGTTATCAACATGTTTAATATGAATATATGTGTGGTTCCATTTCTACTACATGGTTATATGTATATTTCATATAAGTGGGTGTAAACCCTGTGCATTTCTTTTTTGTTATGATTCATATCTATGTTCTATAATGCTTTCCTTATATGAATGAATACATTGGTCTAGAATCCGTTTTGAGCTCTAAGATGAATGTATGGTTCCCTTCCAATCTGTTCACTTAATTTTCTATCATAAATAATGCATTCTCACACAACTCACATAAAGGAGGGACTCGGTGCCCATGCGTGCCTCGGGTGAGCACCCCTGACGCCCATTGGGTGATAGGTGAATGTGCATGGGATTTCCTTGTTCTTTGAGAAGGGCTTAAAAATGACTACATCTTGGTTCCATTTTTGGGACCTCTTTTGAAGTTATTGTGAGAAATAGCATATGTTTTGTCTTTGTGATGTGTAATGACATAGAATGCCTAACTTTAGAAAGTGTTGAAATGTGGTTCAAGAGCATGGAGGATGAGTTTTCTCAAAGAGATTAGCATTGGGCCTGAGTTTAGTATGTGTGGATGGGTAGAAGAGAACCTATACAATGAGTTGTATGAGACATTCTTTTTGCTACTTCCCAGTAGAGCTATATGAATGGCTCTTAGCATACACATCTAGATCAAGATGGTTTTGTAGATCGTGCATGTGGACCCAAGATGACTATCAAGAGGCTACAGGATGTAGATCGACATGGACACGTGTTATTGATCATTGGTGGAAGAGGGTGTTGACTAGTTATACTTTGGAATATGCCATTTGACGTATTCTTTCCCAGAGATCATTGAGTTTGAGTTTTGAGGGAGCCTAGAGGATCATTTTTGCATGTTATTCCTCTGGCTATGAAGATCTTGGTCATTACTTTGAGTTTAGAAGCATTCCCCATGGCCGGATAAGCTCTCTGAGCACGTTGGGAAAGGAAGCTAGGGTGGAGGAAGATGGAGGACTGTTGTGGCTGAAAAGGAAAGGGAGGAGAGACGACTCAAGTATAATGAAGCTTGTGAAAGGGAGATGACTAGACAATGTGAGGTAGCAAGTGTGATGGATCTATGGAGGTAGATGTTGTGGGAAGGTGTTGAAGTTCACAGAGGATGTGGAGCCTGAGAAGTCTATGCTACCCCATCTTGGAAAGCACGTAAGAGAAGCCCCTTCAACTTTTGATGAGAGTTTGTCATGTGGAGAAAGAAGAGTCATCGAGCATGCATCTGAACCCACCTAGTGACATCCCTGGTGCTTGGTTTTTCAGATCAAGGGAAGAGTATTGTTAACCCAGTTGGTATCGGTGGAAGTGATCGATCTATACCCAGGAGATATAATTTCTCATTTGGGACTTCTATGGCTACACATACCATTCTAGTGTTTGGAGGAATTTTTAGGCAAAGTGCGAGATACACAAGCCTTTGGTCTCACATCTGGGAGTGGCGCGGGGTACACTATTGGTAGTGGGACATTATCACAGACCATCGGCATGCATAGTTCAGTGGAACATTGGGAACCCTTGGCATGACCACTATAGGACCTAGTGGATCTGGTGGATCCTGGTGGGTGGTGGATCTGGTGGATCCTAGTGGGTAGGAGGAATGGGGGAGGAGGAGGACATGGTGGACCCGGTGGATCCAGTGGAGAGGAACAATGGAGGAAACATCGGAGGAAACCAAGGCTCTGGCTCAGGAGGACAAGGACCCTAGCCACCCCCAAGTGTTTTTTTGAGATGTCTTTGCACTTACCAGACTATAGGGTTATTGAAGATGTTGTAGAGCATGTGCACAAGTGTGAGTTACTATGGCGCGTGAAAGGGATCACTAGTCTAAAGTGGAAGGTAAGCTAGTTTGCAACTACATTACAAAGGGCACACATAGCTAGTATAGGAAGTATGACCCCATCAAATGGTGGTGGATTATACAACGTTGAAAAATGCTTTCCTCGTAGAGTTTCATATTCAGAGTTTGAGTAGAAGAGCATCAACGCCTTGAAGGAGATCCAGCAGGGAATGGAAGAGAGTGTGTGGGAGTATGATGCATGGTTTAAAACTCTCTGTCTAAACTATCATATGACATCCACCCCTCACAACATGCTCAATGGTTTGTTGGAGGGTTGATCACTCCATTTAGGAGGGCATTGTCACATAAAATGTTCACTGACCCGCGTGAGGCTTTAGAGGTTGCCTTACATGTTGAAGCTATTGGGAGTGTGGATACTAGTGTTAGTCCATTTTTGGAGGCCCAAATTTCTGCAATGGCCAAGCAATTGGAGAAGCTCTCTGCAAACTCAAGTGCATGAGGTTCGTAGTGGGCTTTGGTGTACAGACTGTGAAGTGGAGGGTCATGCAAAGGATAGTTTCCCTTGGAAGTTGGTGTGCATGCTATGGTGGTAGACTGTGAGATCTGCCATGGAGATCATGATGCAAGTAGATGCCCTCTACTCTAATGCACAATCCACAAGAATGTTTCTTACTACTGTAAGATATGCACCTCTACAACCCATGACACTAAGGATTATAGACTGATTGATCAGATCCATGATGTTATTGATCTAGGTGTACGCCTAGACTAGCCTTGTTAGTAGTTCTAAGGATGATGACCGACGTTATGAAGGGTGCGTAGATGGAGGGGCATGTGGAAGAGGTTTTCGTGGAGGATTTCATGGTCACGGTAACACGTAGTGGAGGGAGAAGTGAGTTCCCATGGGGAACATGTTATAATTGTGGATCTACAGAGCATTATAAACATGAGTGTCTGATCTATTACAATGCTTGTGGTGTGGGAAGAAGCACAAGTATGAAGAGTTTCGGAACTCTATGAGCATATGAAATAGCACTGAAAAGATAAGGGTGCTGCTATGGTGAGCATAAAAAGGGCTGATTCACAATGGATGCCAAGAGTGGCACATGAGTTAGAACTAGAAACTGTTTGGTGAGTGAAAATGCGTGCAGAGGCCATGCATGCCAAGGAGATGCCAAGACCAAGGACACTAGTTTCTAGAGAGGAGGTACTACATGGAAAGTACCGGACCCTGCCCATCAGAAAGAAGTATACCAGGAGACTATGGACGTGATTTGGAGTTTACAAGGGGAGATACAGTGTCTCAAGGAGAAATCGAGGTAGGTAGGGTAGCGGAAGGATAACGAGGTTCCAAGGAGTGACTGGATGAGGTCAAAGAAGTATGTAAAATGTTGAGGCAAGAGAATATTATTCCCTTGCTGGGAGAATGGCTAAGGAGAAGGTACCATGTGTTGGAGCAGAGCGTGAGAGATAGTTTTGCATGTAAACCTTTCTCCACACAGCCTTGAATATGACAAAGAGATTACTCTAAATGTGGTTGTTGATGGATGGCTTTTGACGAGAAATATCCTCATCATCGACATGGGAGGAGTAGAAGTGAATGTTCTTACCTTAGATGCTTGGCATCAGATGGGAAGGCCCATGTTATAGCCATCTTCAAATGTGTTGTATATGGCAAACAAGACTAAGGCAATGCCCATTGGAGTCTGAAGGATGTAGTTATCACCATTCAAGGGGCCAAGTTCACTGGAGATTTCAAAGTCTTGGTGCTCACGAGGCAAGACAACTTTCCAATGTTGCTTGGGCACCCATGGTGTTATAAGAATAATGTTGACATAAGGTTTAACAAAGGATATATCAATTTTGAAAAAAGGAAGAATGGGTGGTCATCCCTTTGATGGATGGGAAGTCAATGCCCTACATAGAGCTGTTGGGAGAAGAAGTCCTTGATAGAATCTATGTGTGCTCCATCAGAGATCCTGAGGTAATTCACCCCATGGAGGGTCATCCAATTTGAGGACACTCAGTCGTGAGTGATACCACTAGCGTGGCATGTGACAATTGGGTGCATGGGACCTATGAGTTAATTGGGGCAATTAAAAGAAATGGTAACAAGGGTGACAAAGGTGTGCTCAATCAAGTGCCTAGGAGGAAAGAAGTTTCCTAGCTACTCGGGAGGAGCATTTCCTGAGATTTTCCTATAGGAAATGGAAGCTCAGTGGAGAAATGAGGATGAAAGAAGAAGAATGCTCAAGCTATAACCTACTGGGACTGCAACACATTGGTGGGCTACACATCGGGAGAACCTCCTGGAGTGGTGTGAGGTAAGAATCACACTCTCTGTAAGGTTTTCAAGAAGAAAAACATGCCCATGGCTATACAAGACTACCATGGGAAAGAAACCACTTCGTTTCATATCCAAGCATGTGAGGAAGCCTAGATGGGAAGCACATGGAAGCATTACCACCTTCATTGTGGGTACACAAGTTGTACTCCACCTTGCAAGGTCATGTGCATGGTACATTCATTCGAGAGATGCATCATCAAACAGGTAATTGGAAAGAGTTGGTGGCTGACCTCATTCAAGCATTTGAGTATAGAAGCACCAAACCATCAGTGGATAAGGCGTTGTAAACAATCAAGCACCTTACAGTGGGAGATAGTGCCATGGTTGAGGATAGGCTACTGGAATTACTAGAAAATCCTGATGTGAGACGTGCCTCTATGAGGAAGAATAAGAGGAAGTACATTTTGAGTGCATGTGTATGGAAAAAGAAAAAGGGAAATTGGTCTATGTCATAGATGGGGAAGAGATGGAGACATTGGATGTTGATCATTCGAGAGGGTACATGCGAGGTCATTGACAATGCTGATGAGAAAGCACACGCACCTACCATGAGCCTTTGAAGACAAAAGAAGGTTAACATTGGGATGGAGGCCGAACCTAAGGAGGCTATCATTGGGACTATTGGTCGAGAAAAGGAAGTTTCAAAGATCATTGATCTGTTTGCATGAATTCTAAGATTTGTTCCCTCATGGGTACCATGAACTCAAAGGCATCCACCATTCCTTGGGAGAAATGAAGATCAAGTTAAAAGAAGGTGTGCACTCGATTTGGAAGAGACCTTATCGGATGAATCCAAATTTATGCGTACGGGTTAAGGAAGAGATAGAAAAATGATAGCGTCAGGTATCATTGAGGTGGTTGAAGAGTCAGAATGGATAAGCCCAATGGTCATCAAGCATCAAGAAGGATGGGAGGATCAGGATCTGTGTTGACTATAGGGACCTGAATGTAGTATGTGTCATTGATCCTTTCCCTACCCGTTTATTGAAGAAATCTTAGAGGGAGTGGCCGGGCGCGAAGCCTACTCCTTCATGGATGGGTTCTCAGGGTACCACTAAGTATGGATTGCAAAGGAAGACCAAGAGAAAGATAACTTTCATCCATTGAATGGGGAAGTTTTTCCTACATGGTCATGCCTTTTGGGTTAAAGAATGCACTGTTGTGTTCTCGCGCATTGTAGTGCAAGCCTTCCAAGACTTCATCCACAAATTTCTTCAGGTCTATTTGGATGATTGGACTATATATGGTCTCATCAAGGACCATTGTGATAACTTGAGACTAATGTTTGAAAGGTGTCGATAGTTGAGGATATCCCTCAACATCAAGAAGTGTGTCTTTGCTACCCCATTTGGAACCTTATTAGGGCATATCATATGTAAAGAAGGCTTACTAGTAGATCCCACAAAAGTTGTAGTCATTTTGGGTTTGGGGGAGCCTACTAGCCAAAGTGCCATGTGCAGATTCCTTGGACACATGGGATATTATAGGAAGTTCATTAAGGGGTATGCCAAAATCGCACGCCCTTAGAAGAATTATTGAAACATAAAAGTGCCTTTCATTGGGGAGAGGCGTAATAGAAGGCATTTGACACTTTAAAGGAAAGGCTCATAATGATGCACCCATATTACATTTCCCTTCTTGGGATAAGCCTTTCCATGTGCACGTGGATGCCTCAGGGAAAACAATGGGGAAATACTAGCACAACTTGGTGAAGGAATTGTCGATCATCCCTTGAGCTTTGTAAGTAGGAAATTGACACCAGCAGAGTAGAATTACACAACTACTAAGCGTAAAGCATTGTCAATGATCTACACACTGCATAAGTTTAGGAAGTATCTGCTGGCAACACCCTTCATATTCTACACAAATCACATGGCATTAAAATACTTAGTCAACAAACCCATTTTGCAAGGGCGCATATGTTGTTGGGTCCTCCTATTTCAGGAATTTGAATTTATGGTGGTGGTAAAGCCTAGGAGAAGAACAATTTAGGGCCTAACCACTTGTCAAGGATTGATTTGGGAGAGGATGTACAAAGCATTGAGGATACCATGCTAGACTCACAACTATTTAGATTACGGCGTGCGTGCCCTCATACTTGGAAGATATCGCAGTGTTCTTAAAGATAGGTGTGGCACCAGAAGGGATGAGGGCTGTGGAGAGAAATCATTTGGCTATATATGCTGCACACATATATGCTTATTAGTAGAGATTTATACAAATTAGGCCATGATGAGGTTTTGCACCGATGTGTGCTAGAACATGAGTGCATTGCAATTATGGAAGAAGTGCATGGTGGGATCATCAGGAGGACACTATGTGGGAAATGTAAACCAGAAAGATTCTTCTCGTAGGGATTTGGTGGGAATCCATTTACCAAGATTGTATTGAGTTTTTGCAAGGCCTATGACCATTGCCAAGCACCTTGGAAAACCTAGAAAGAGGGATGAAATTCCCTTACGACCAATAGCCAGCGTGGAACCATTTGAGAAATGGGCTATCGACATTTGTAGGACCAATCTCACTAGTGGCGTGAAGGACTGGTTCACGGTATATCATCACTTGCACCGATTATTTAACACGGTGGGAAAAGGCAACACCTATAAAGGATTGCACCATAGTGACAACAACTACTAGATTCTTATGGGAAAATATAATCAATAGATATGGTTTCCCTTTAAGTTTAACAAGTGATAGGGATACACACTTCCTCAATGAAATAGTTAGGATCTTGTTGGAAGAATTTATGGTGGCCCATCATAAGACTACCCCATATCACCCTCAAGAAAATGGGACTACTGAGGCATTTAAAAAATACTAAGTCATATGTTAACTAAGATCTGTGATGTGGAAGATAGGATTGGGATGATAAGGTATTAGTTGTCTATGGGCATACATGAAAACCTATAAAAGGTTGAACAAGGCCACACCATTTCAATTGGTGTTTGGTGTGGAGGTTGTTTTACCAGTTGAATTCATGTTACCTTTGTTGTATATAGCGTGCGTAGGAGGTTTAGCCAATGAGCAAGCGTTGGAAGAAAGAATTGATAAATTAATGTAGTTGGATGAAAGGAGATCACTTGCTAGGTGGAGTCAAAAGACAAAAAAGCAAGAAAAAAAAGCATGGCATGATCATCATATCAAGAACAAGAAGTTTGAGGTTGGGTAGTTGGTGTTATTGTATGATTCCAAGTATCTGTGCCATCCTGGGAAGTTGAAAGTCCATTGGTTGGGACCTTACCTTATATCATACATTCTTGATTTAGGCAAACTTTCCAATTACAAGCATTGGATGGGACAAGATTACCAGGTCACTTCAATGGGAGTAGGTTGAAGCCCTACTATAAATAAGTCTTCTTGGTGTTTGTAAATAAGGTTGTGTCACCAGTTAGTTTAGGTTTCCCTTTATGCAATTTCCTTTTTATGTTTCCCTTTCTTGTCATTTGTTCTATTGTTTGTTTTACACCTTGGGTGTTGGTAACCACATTACTTTTTGAAGGTTGTGCATGCACAAAGGACCACACATCTATTTTAGTGTGGGGTGGAGTGATGTGAAGTATAGGACCATAATACTGAGTTGAACCGTAGTAGAAGTTGCGGTGAATGGCCGGTTAAAGAACTAAATGTGCGTAAGGATAATAGGCACGTAAAGAAGAGATGAACGTAAATGGTTGGTGTCAAGAAAGCCTTGAAGAAACCACATATAGAAAAAAAAAGGAAGAGCGCAGGAACAACATGAGGTAGGTGAGGGAAAAAATAGGAAAAAGGAGAAGAAGTGCCTTTGGCACTAGGAATATGTGTGGAAGAGACTTATCGGGTTGGAATTTTGCATGCCAAAAGGTTGTAAAGGGTTTGTGCATAAGATATGGTGCTTGGGAAAAAGTGCTCAAGACTGGCTTAGTGGAAAAAGTCACATTTAAGGTTGAAGTATGGTGGTAGGTGAGAGAGCATTTAATGTTGGGAAAAGAGAAAAACTATAAATAAAATGTCTATCACTTCATTATTTGCATTACGTTTATAAAGAAAAGAAAGCTCTTGTGAACTAGGGCATCAAAGAAGATATTTTGCGTCGAAGAAATTATTTGAGAGATATGAAGTGCATAGCTAGGGTAAAATCACAAACCAGTAGGAAAGGAGTACACAAGCATGGAGAAGTTAAGTAAGTAAGCGCCGTCTTTGTGAAAGGGTTTTTCTAGTTAGGGTTTGGTGACTAGGGCACAAAATTAGAAGGAGTTTTCCACAAAAATCGAGCTTGGGGTTGGATAGAGTGGTAGAGAAGAGCAAGGAAAAGATGCTTGAAGTGATAACCTAACTAGAATAATGACACCAAAGAAAGCAACCATTTCACAAAATAAGTAGAAGGGAAATGGTAAGGGGAAGCAAAAACTACCATCACAAGCACAAATGAAGAATGATACGTGGAAATGCAGTACCCAGACGAGGTGTTCTTTGGGAAAAGAATGGGAATCACACCTGAGAAAGATGATAGTGTGTGACTATAATCACCGCACCAACACAATAGAGAAATAAATGGCTTTGGAGTTGGTTCACCCAACCAACAAGAGAATGCCAGAAGGCATGCCCATTTATAGCGATGAGGTAAAGGTTAAGTTGAGAAGGGTTGTTGCAACATTATGAACTACCATACTTGGAAAACCATGAGTGCCTCTACCAATGGCTAATGGTGCACATTCACAAAACCACTTTTATTTCATGGGGTGCAAGATGCGCATAACCCCCAACTAATTTCCAAGTTCACGGGCCTTATCTATGAAGGGGACAACATTGATGATGACCTAAGCGACAAGGAGGCCATCAAGGAAATAATTGTTGCATTTGACTATAAGAAAGGATCACGATACTTTGACATCACTAAGATCCAAGACCCCATGATGAGGATGGCCACGTGCTTGGTAACCAAGCTCAATGATCAGGAGAGATGGACTCAAGTAAACAAGGCATGGATGACTGTGTTCCGAAAATATTTATGGGGACCATCTCTAACTTTCCCACTTTCATCGTAGATGAAATCATCAATAATGCGTAAGAAGGTGAGAAGATTCTATTTGGAAATATTGTCCTCACAATTGTCTTCTCATAAATCTGAGTACTCGATGGGGGAAAAGGTTTGTTTGGGAGTACCAGAAGAGGATCCCTCACCCAGCGAAGTGGTTCACAAAATATACTTGTGAGACCATGATATCCACTCATAAAGGCGCATTTATAAAAAAGGTACAAAGCACATGAGGGATGCATTTTGGGTGGAATGGAGGATTCAGAGTATTTACTGCACTCATAAAAGGAGAAGCATAATTTGTGATATATCAACACTTCTGCATTGGAAGATTTAGGTTGATAGATGAAACAATGAGCCCATGGTGCAAGCTTCCCTTCTCCTTCACCGCACTATATTTCCAAGTAGGGGTGAATAGGTTTAAAGAGGCCAAAAGACTAAGGTTCGACCTTAGTGAAGTAGATCAAGACCATAGGGAGCTACGTAGAAAGTTGGTTTTTTTAGTGTGAAATCACATCACCCCTCAAATGAGTTATGGATATGCTTTTCTAAGGCGGGGTCATTTGGTGTGATTTGCATAACATTGTATCATTCCCTAAGTTGTGGGACTTTCAAATAGGAATGATCCTCTAGAGAAGGCTGGTTCCTCTTCCTAATCCTAGCACTAAACTACTTATAAGGAAGGAAATGCAGCTATGTACTCCTAATCTAACAATTCCAAGGGACCAAGAGAGAGAGAGAGAGAGCATGAAAATAAATAAATCCTACACTACAAAGGTGATAAGCACCGAGAAAAGGGAGTTGCTGATCACAAACCCAATTATACGAAATGGAGAGAGGTGAGAAATGGAGAGGATGGATAGATGCATCACAGACCAAGGATAAAGTTCACACAGAACACCATTTCAAACCCCTTAAACACAACTCCCAAAACCTGTAATGGACATAAGAGATATGCACAGTATACCCTGCAATGGTGAGAGGCAAGAAGAGACAACAAAATGAGAAAAGGATGGACAAAACACATTACAAAATATATTTTATTGGTCCAAGAGTTCACACAGTACACCATTAACGGGAAAGAGGCAAGAAAATGCCATTACAAAGCCAAGGGAGGAGGATTAAACTCCACATTGACCTAAAGAAGAAAGAGAGAGAAAGACGGGGAAGAAGAAATGAACAACCCTTTACAATGAATCCTACCCTTGTATTTATAGATTTTGAGAGAGAAGAAAGAGAGAGGGAAGTAGGAAAAGTGGGTTGAAGCTCAACCACTGCTATTAATGCTTCTGATAAAATATGCCCCAAATCCATCTTTACTACATGATTCCTTGATTCGGTGCCTTGAAAGAAGAGGAAACAATGGAAATAGATCGAATCCAATCTGGTTGTTGAGATAGATGGATCCTACATTGAAGGCCTAAAGACATTTCCTCCATTTTCCTTTACCTAACCTCCTCAAAATTAAAGTCTCAGACCTCCATGGCATAGGTGAGGCTGAGATCTTTCCAATGGTGTCATATTTGTAATATTTCGAGCCCTGAGTTGAAATATATGCCCCTTCAAAGTTTGTATCGGATCCGTATGAATGGATGGGGAAAAATTTTAAAAATGGGTCCCCCTTTTGAGATGGGACACGTGGCAGCTATATTAGAGAAAAAATTAGGGTTTGCAGTCCGTAATTTACCTTTTCCCCTTTTCACAAAATGTAAAACTTAGAAAACCCCCGTGGCCCCAAAGCTCCACCTTTTGACTCTACTTGACCATTAGTCCCTACCTCTCTTTCATCCTGAGACACATGGAGATGCGGTGCTTGTTTGAGATTCTCTTTTTGGATTCACCTTTGGAGGAGCATCGTTAGGACATGTGGTTCCCTCTGCTGGATCTTCCATACTTAGTTGATTATGGATTCTTTCTGAATGGTTTTGAGCCACGAAGACCTTGGATCCTTGCCATTTTGATTTCTTGCTTTTGCCTCTCTTGCGGCACTACCCCTTATTCTTTGACCCCTGTAATTCCATTGTTGAGTCCTCTCTCAACCCTTTAAATAGATTTAAGACATGGAAACACCCGGAAGAACCATTTTTCTATTTCTTCTTGTCTGAGAGGTCGAATTTGACTTTTCGGGCCTCGGTTTTCACTTTGCTTAGTTCTAGAACTCGAGCTCATGGGTCCAAGTCATTTCCTTCATGTTTTCTTTATGTGTAAGGATTATTTTGACCAAATTTCTAGGGGCAAATTTGGGATAACAAGCTTACCCCAAGAAGTACACATATGTGGAGAGATATGTCTCTCACGAGATACAAATGATGAAACCAAAGTGACTTTTCAATCGTTGGAAGGGATGTAACAATAATATACCTTAGCATCAACCCAAAATTTGAGAAGGCGTGTTCTTAGAAAATGATGTAACTATCCCCGAGGACCCGAAGAACTAAAATTTTCCTCCGTAATTTCTATTTCATTAATGTATGTATTAGGAATAGGATGTTGTTAAGTATAATTAGTAGTAGGTCGAAAGAAGATAACGGCACCGTTAATGCAGTACGCCAATAATGTGGAGTATGGTAATAGTCAAAGTACAATAGGAATGTTGGAAAAAGTAAATATTTGTCATTAAGTGGTCCCAGTAATGTTAAAATGTCAAAGTTTGGGTAATTAGAGAAGTAGGGTCTACATGATTAGGAATTAGAAATATTATATTGGTAATAAGGACAAGGAGTGAGGTCATAAATATTTTGTGTATTTTATTTGTAAAAAGTCTAAAAATGTGGAACCCATGTAAAATGATAAGGTTTATCTTATCTTAAAAGATAAGCTTACATGTACAGATAAGAGTTAAGGTATGGAATATGATTCGTCGAGTGAATTTCTTATCCTATCTTAGAGATAAGATGGATAAGCCTGAAGTTCTATAAATGAGAGGCCACCCCCTCATTTAGTATAGAAGGAAGTAGTGAGAAATATTGTAGAGGAAGTGTGAAAAGGAAGCCATCGAGTTTAAAGTGTGTGTCAAGAAGCCATTAAGAGGTGTAATTGTAAAGTTTCTCCCATAGGGTGAAAGGCAAGTGAAGTCAATAACACTTGAAGTACCTCATGGGTGAGATTGTAACAATTTCATGTTAATATTATAATTTACTTTGATATTTCAGATTTGTCATCATTCCGTCTTATCATAGTCGATGGTATTCTTGTGTTATGTTGTTGTTTTGTTTCCAGATTACATCCACCAAACTAAAGGTTGGCATTAATAAATAATCATAAAGACGAGGAGTTCCTCGTGAAGAATTATCATAGTGCCGGATTGGTGATGACATTTTGGTTCCGCTGCTTCGACCATTCCTCGTTGGTGGATTTTCCGAGAGATATTCCCACTTAGTCAAAAATCAATCGAGGGTAACCTTATTTTTACATGCATAGTAGTTACCATGGTAAAGTCATTTTTACCGTGAATAGTAGTTACCATGGTAAAGTCATTTTTGTTGTGAATAGTATTTATCACAGTAAAGTCACTTTTTACCATGAATAGTATTTACCGCAGTAACTTCACTTTTTACCGTGAATAGTGTTTACCACAGTAAAGTCAGTTTTTACCACAGTAAGTCAAGTTTTACCATAGTTTACCGTGGTCATTTCTATTTTACTGTAGAAAGGTGTAAAGTCACTTTCTAGTATAGTGATTCCAATTATTTGTGCACATAAGTCTTGTTGATTGTACTTGTGGGTTGGTATTTCACGGTGGTTACTTTTGAAAATGGGAAAGATTCCTATTTTTTCAGCTCAATCTAATGAAGATGCTTCTTCTTTCATTCAAGAGTTTAAATGATCTTGTATTTGTAATGGCCTTATAAGAAGGGAACAATGGACTGAATTTTTTCCTACCTTTTTGGATGGTTCAACACTTAGGTGGTTTGAAACACTAGGTGATAATGTGAAAAATTCATGGGATTTATTAACTGAAAGTTTTCTTGAAGAATTTGGTGAACAATAGAAATATGCAGATCTCATGATCGAGATCACAAAGCTATCCCAAGGAGAGAAGGAGAAGATAAGGGATTATCATGCTCGTGTTCTAGAGCTAAGGAGGAAGCTCGATGCCCAGATCCGGAAGGAAGGATTAGCGGATGGGTTGATGAATGGCGTGGATAATCTCCATGTAAGCACTTCATCTTGGGATGAAGCCAGAGATCGACAACGAGTGAAGTATGACCACCCAACTACCATGAACAAGCAAAGGAGATTGCAGAAGGCAAGAAGAAAGCATGGAAGAGGAGCCCAAAGAAATTGTTGCTAAAGTAGAGCCTACACCAAAGACCTTTGGTCCGTAATCCACAACCACTCCCTATGAGCACAAATATTTCTCCTAGTACATCTACCGAGTATGAAGATCTACTCAAAAAGATGGGTCGGGCTTAACTATTAATCTTCTTCAAGGAAAAGAATTTAGTTCTCAGGAGGAGATAGAGGTCCAAAAGAAATATTTTCAAGTCAGTATGTTATGGTTGTTATAAAAGGGTCATTATAAGTATAATTGTCAGATAGAGCTTCTACATATGGTAAAGGAGATAATGATAAAGGAAAAGCACTGTGAATTCTTTTGATGTAGTAGATAAGAGCAGTAAATAATGAAGTAGATGTGTTTCAGAAAAAAAAGAAAGAAAGAAAAAGATAATCAAGATGGAAATGATCCTAAGAAGATGAAAGGAGAAACTAGTAAGAAACATAGAGAAGAAAGTGGGTGTGCGATTTTTGATTTCATAGGGGCAAGGACCATACTCCATCTTGGAAGATCTGTCCAAAAGGCCTCAAATATTACATATGGTCAACTCTTGGCTATGTCTTCCGAGAAGAGGCGGGAGCTGCGAAGTGGACTCAATGCTCGACGAAGGAAGGAGGTCGAGGTCCCTGTTTTGGAGGCAGAGGCGATCCCTGCGCTCCACAAGCTGAGGTATTATGTAATGGTATTTCAATTCATGATGTCTTAGTTGATGGAGGTGCTGCAGCTTAATGTAATGACCGAGTCTTGTAATGAATATGTTGGGTTTAAAATTGATCGCCCTTCAACACTTATGTTAAGGTCATTAAATAAAGGAAAACTAAACCGTAAGGTGTAGTTTCAAATGTGGCAATATCTCGTTATGGGTGTCAGATGTGTGGTAGACTTTCAGTGATGAAAATGGTATTGTATAGCGTACCCAATGTGCTGGGAAGACCATGGCTAAGGAGAGTTCATGCAAGAAACTACCTGGAATGAAGGTTTCATGACACTTGGACGTGGTAGAGAGAGGGTGAAGATAAACGTGATCCCTCGACATCATAAGGTAGTAACCTCGTGGATTCAAGTGATGAAACCGATGATCGACATCCTCTCGATTACTCTAGTACCAGTGAAGTGGACATCAAGATGAAGAAAGTGAGGTTGATGTTTCACCATGGATATCCTTCCAGTCACACCAACTCATGACCCCATAAAATTATCTCAAGAAGAAGTTGATGATCGTCTCCAACAAATAAAGATGGTGATGCTTTGTGATGGAGAGTGAGAAGGAATCCTACCTCCATTCTCTTTCAAGGTACATACACATATTCACTTTTGATTACAAGGAACTCCGTCAAGTAAGTTGGGTAGAACATTCTATTGAGCATGGTAGATGGTGCTAAGCCCATAAAGCAAATGCCATATGAATGAATCCTAATTTTTCCAAGACCGTAAAAGAAGAAATAGATAAGTTGCTTGATGCAGATTCATATTTGTCTGTGGAGAATTCAGAATGGGTTTCTCCCATTGTGATCTCAATAAAAGAATGGGAAGCTACGCATTTGTGTTGATTACAGAAGCTCAATAAGGCAACAAAGAAGGATCATTACCTCTTCCATTTTCAGATCAGATCTTGGACGAAGTAGCTGGCCAGAGTGCTATAGTTTTTCGATGGATATGGGGTTACAACCAAGTTCGTATAAAGCAGAGAAAGATCACCAAGACCACATTCACCACTCCTGGGGAATGTTTGCTTATAGAGTTATGCCTTTTGGGTTGTGTAATGCTCCAAAGAACATTCCAAATATTTGATGAATAGGGTGTTCGAACCCTACATTGGGACCTTCATCGAGTATTTTTGGATGATTTTTACATCTATGGGAGCAAGTTGGACCACCCACACTGATGGAGACAACATTTCAAAGGTTAGATGAAGCACAAGCCTCACTAAACCCTACAAAGTGTGTCTTTGGATGTTCTAAAGGCATTTTTGTTAGGCATGTCAGATCCAGAGATGGTATTGTATCGATCCCGATAAAGTTTCAAAATCAAAGATTTACCATTTCCTATTAATAGAAGTAAGTTGAGATCATTTTTAGGCCATGTGGGTTACTATAGAAGGTTCATCAAGAATTTCTCAAAGATTTCATGACCACTAACCCAGTTCTTCAAGAAGGATGTTACTTATGAACCAGAAATAAGGCGCATGAAGCTTTTGACAATCAAGGAAGCCCCGTGTCTTCACCTGTTTTAAAGAATCCAGATTGAGAGCAAGCCATTCATCATTGTGTACACCGATGCCCTCAGATGCAGCACTAGGAAGTACTTTGAGCCAAAAGGATGAAAATGGGAATGAACATCCAATTTACTTTGGGAGCATAAATGAGCAAAGTGCCGAGGTAAATTATATCAGAATCAAAAGAGGCTCGCTATCATTTTTGTCAGTAAAGAAGTTTAGAAATTACTTGTTAGGGCAAAAATTTCTAGTTCAGAATGCATCATCGTGCTCTAAAATATATTGTAAATAAGCCTTAACCCATCGTGGAGGATAGCAAGATGGATAATTTTGCTACAAGAATTTGAATTTGATATTATGATAGGGGCCAGAAAGAAGCATGTCAATGCAGATGCACTCTCTCGAGCCTATGATGGTTTAGGATCATCTTGTGATGATGATGATTTCCCGATGCAACATTGTTATCCTCGACACAATCCCTAGTGAATACATAGATATTTGGAATTATCTCAATGAATTCAAGTTTCCGATGGTGCCAATGCAAAGACTAAGAGAAAGATTACTCAAGCCACCGTCCATATTCTATTCTCGCATGGAGTATTATTTCGAATAGGACCTCGATGGACAAAGACAAGAGGGCAGCTGGACGTGATCAAGGGAAGGAACTGCTAGAAGAATTCCACAATGGTACATGTGGAGGGCACTTCTCCTGGACAACTTACAACAAGAAGGATCTTGGACGCAGTTATCACCGCCCACTTTTTAAAGATTGTTATAATTATTGTAAGACATGTGATATTTGTCAAACACATGGTAACCGTAAGACTTCATCAGCTCCATTATGCCCTATTCTTCCACTTGGTCCCTTTGAAAAGTGGGGAATAGACATCAGTAGGTCCACTTCCAACTACTTCACGCCAAAATAAGTATATTGTACAGTTGCCATGCATTATTTAACCAAGTGGGTCAAGCTAGCCATCAAAACAACTTCCATGGATGAAGTGGCAAGGTTCATATATGAACGCATTGTCACCAGATTTGGTTGTCCATTAGAAATTGTAATGATCAAGGAAGCCACTTCATTAATGAGGTGGTAGAAGCCCTAGTCAATAAGTTTTCTATTAAGCATGTGAAGGCAACAACATACAAGCCAAGCACAAATGGACAGTGGAACGAACAAATTTTGTGTTGTGTCAAATTCTAGCAAAAGATGCAGCCTCATGCAGTACATAAATGGGATAAAAGGATTCATGCAAAGATCAGGCATATAGGCAACATCAAAGTCAACAACAGATACTCCCATTTCAGTTGGCCAATTTATGGCATTGATCCAGCTTCTTCCTATTGAGTTTGATATTCCCACCGTGAGAGTTATGAAAATGAAAGGATGGATGAAAGTGATTCAAGAAAAGAAAGGTTGGTACATCTTCATTTGCTAGAGGAAATGAGGGGAAATAAAAAGGATACAAGCCATAAGAAGAAAATGAAGCAGAAGGAATAATTTGATCAAAAGATCCATTGGTCTCCATTTCATGTGAATGACTTGGTTTTTAGTATATGATTCCGTATACAAAAAAAGAAGACAGAGAAAATTTCTTCCAAAATGGATGGGGCCCTACAAAAAAAGAGTTGTGCATGAAAATGGTACGCACTGACCGGAGGAATTGGATGGCACTCCCATTATAAAATGGGTCAACCATGACAAGTTCAAGATTTTCCAAGCACTGTAGAATAGTCTACTCCGAGGACGGAGTAGAAGCTAGGAAGGAAGATGTCGACACTAAAATTTTCCTCCGTAATTTCTATTTCATTAATGTATGTATTAGGAATAGGATGTTGTTAAGTATAATTAGTAGTAGTGTCTCGATAGAAGATAACGGCTCACGCACACAAGACGGTGCCACGCCAATAATGTGTGGAGTACGGTAATAATCAAAGTACAATAGGAATGTTGTAAAAAGTAAATATTTGTCGTAAGTGGTCCAAAGTAATGTTAAAATGTCAAAGTTTGGGTAATTAGAGAAGTAGGGTCTACATGATTAGGAATTAGAAATATTATATTGGTAATAAGGACAAGGAGTGAGGTCATAAATATTTTGTGTATTTTATTTGTAAAAAGTCTAAAAATGTGGAACCCATGTAAAATGATAAGGTTTATCTTATCTTAAAAGATAAGCTTACATGTACAGATAAGAGTTAAGGTATGGAATATGATTCGTCAAAGTGGATTTCTTATCCTATCTTAGAGATAAGATGGATAAGCCTGGAAGTTCTATAAATAGAGAGGCCACCCCTCATTTAGCAAGATAGAAGGAAGTAGTGAGAAAATTGTAGGAAGTGTGCAAAGGAAGCCATCAGTTTAAAGGTGTGTTGAAGAAGCCATTAAGAGGTGTAATTGTAAAGTTTCTCCCATAGTCTTGGTGAAAGGCAAGTGAAGTCAATAACACTGAAGTACCTCATGGGTGAGATTGAAAATTTCATGTTAATATTATAATTTACTTTGATATTTCAGATTTGTCATCATTCCGTCTTATCATAGTCGATGGTATTCTTGTGTTATGTTGTTGTTTTGTTTCCGTGATTACATCCACTAAAAACTAAAGGTCATGCATTAATAAATAATCATAGCAACGAGGAGAGGTGAAGAATTATCATAGTGCCGATTGGTGATGACAGGACCCATAAGAAGAAATAAGCCCACGCCAAAGAATAAGGAAAGATAAGAGGTGTAAAAAGAACCAAGTGTAAGCACATCGGAGACAATCATTAAGACCAATACTTACATGGAGAGAAAGAAGTCCCGAATGAAGGCAAATAATTTAGAGGAAGAAGTGCAAAACATGAACAACCCTCCACCAAGGAGAAGTCCAGAGGAGGAGGGAAAGGAAGCAAAGTCTCCTTAGGAAGAAGCGAAGGTGACATAAGAAAATGAATCAAGACACGAGAGAGCTTGGAGGTCTATAGGGGCAAGAGAGAGATGGCGATGATGAAGATGAACCGGGAGGTGAGGGGCATCCTATCTATGAGATTCATGACTCGAGAGGAGGAAGGAGAGGAAGATGAAAATGAATACATCTTTTCTAGAAGGGAGGATAACAAGGAATAAGAAAATACTCGGGACAAGGGGATAAGTGAGGAATTTAAAAAGAAAGAAGGACCCTAAGCCTCACCAAAGAGCATATAAATGATGCCGTAGAGAATAAAGTAGCCAAGATCATTCAAGGCTTAGTGGAACAAGAGATGGAACACAATGCGGACCTAGTGATGAAGGAAATGGAGGAAATCATAGAAAAGGAATATGCAGCACCAAAGCATGGGAGGGGATCCCAGTTTAGCTATGAGCTTTCCTAAGGCCACGCACATAGGGAGAAGAAGTGTAGAGACTCCAAAGGTTTAGAGGATAGGCTATATTGATGATCCAAATAAGGTGTTGCACGTGTGTTTTCAAAGAACCATGTCAACGGAGAAACTCTTGGCTATGACATCATTTGATGAGGAAGGTGCATACCCTCGGACAAGGAAAATGCTTTCTTGGGAATTTGAGTCCCACATCGATGAACCAAAATTCAAGGTAAGCTAAGGGGAAATAATGAAGGTACCAGAATCAAAATGTGACAACCCTTGGTAAAAATTAGCTTATCGACAAACAAATCATTGTAGCGTTGAATAAAGTTTCGGTGGAAGTAGAAGCCAGACTCTTCGGGAGAAATGATAGAGTGAAGTTCCTAGAAGCAAAGTTGGAGAAGAGGGAAGAGGAGTTGGAAAAGAGAATGAAGGATTTAAAACATGAGGAACTGGTCAGTGCTTAGCTAAGGTGAGAATTAAAAGAAGAGAAAGCAAGGGGTGCATGAAGTCTACAAGAAAGAAGAGATGATCACAAATGCCATTTTCTTGAAGCATCCAAATCTAATGCCACCGTGCAGAAATGGATCCACCCTGGAATGCCTAGAGGACTTGACCCACATCCTCATAATGGAAAGATGACCCCTAGCCTTAGATTGGAAGAGGAGGCATTGGCGTGTAAAGAAAAAAGAGGACAAGATGAAGGTTGTGACCATTATGGCCTAGTATAAGAAAGTCCTCGTGGATGTGAAAGCCATCCACCCAAGTTACCGAGGCCACCTATGAAAACTGACCGATAGAGATAGAGTGGCGAGCATTTTGGTCATCACCCATGAAGCAGAGCTCAAGGAATTCCAGGAGAAAAACAAGGGGAATAGAGTGGAATGTGACAAAATTATATCTGAGGTTGAGAAAAAGTCAGAGGCTATTGAGACCTTGCGGGGCTCAATTAAGAACTAGATGAAGGATTTATATCCCTAGATCACTCGTAGGATGGACACACTTAAGGATTTAGGAAAACAGTTTGAGGGGATCATGGAAGCAATGAATACCCAAGGAGAAGGGCTAAGCTTTGAAGAGGTGAGCACCCTAGTTGGTGACCTTTTCACTAGCCACGAGAGGAGGTCGATGCTTAAGAATAAGTTAGAGGTGACTTAATGAAATATTTCCCTCTCCTCTTGTAGAAATAATCAAAGTTCCTCATTCTTTCTTTCTTCCCCAAAATTCTTCATTCCTTTATTCTTTCCCAAGCCATTCAAGAATGGTCATTATTTATTCTTTGAGAAAATGTTCTGCAGACGAAGAACATGCATAGTGTGGGGTAATTCTGGTCTCCTAAAATATTGGCCAAGTATAAAAGGGTGTATGGGCATGCAAGGAGAAAGTGTGTAAGATAGAGAAAATGTTTTGGGACTTATCCATATTTGGTGTATCGAGTATAGAACACAAGAAAAGCATGACCTAACTACGCAAGTGGAATGGATAAGGTGTCACCTAATAACTTGGTGCCCACGAGAAGGAATATACCTTGAAATGGAATATTCTATAAGGCCATCATTGCAAAGAGTGGAGAGCTCGAGCCTGAAGAAGCATGCTCCCATGGAGGATCACCTTGGACACTTGAAAATGGATCTACAACTCCCACGAAGGATTAAAGATGTTGGAAAAAGCTATAAATATAATCACCCACTAGAGAAAAAGATATAGAAGAAGAAAGAGGCGAAGCCATGCATGAATACTATGAGAGCTCCATAGGTTGGGTTTAGAGGATCTGTAAGAATAAGTTGTAGTAAGGGGATGGGTTTGAACATTTTTTTATACTATGAAGGGCCCAAGTCCAGTTTTGATGCATGATATTGATATGCATTATCATATGAATATGTGATTGCCTAAGTTATTGTAATATGGTTATCAACATGTTTACGTAACATGAATATATGTGTGGTTCCAGTTTCTACTATATGGTTATATATATATATTTCATATAAGTGGTGTAGACCCTTATGCGTTTCTTTTCTATTATGATTCATATCTATGTTCTATAATGCTTTCCTTATATGAATGAATACATTTGTCTAGAAGCCGTTTTGAGCTCTAAGATGAATATATGATTCCCTTCAATCTGCTTACTTAAGTTTCTATTGTAAATAGTGCATTCTCACAAAAACTCACATAAAGGAAGGACTCGACACCCGTGTGCCTCGGGTGAGTGCCCAATGTCACGCCTGGGTGACAGGCCGATGCACATGGAATTTCCTTGTTCTTTGAGAATGGCTTAAAAATGAATACAAAGTTATGGAGAATGCACAGAGTTGGAAAACTAGGAAATGCGAAGCAATCACCATTGCACCGAGAAAAAAATGTAGATCCAAGGAGAAAGGATGGACCTATTTCTAGGCACTGGGTTTGTAAAAATGCTCACAAATATTCTCTCGAGGTGTCACAAGGTGTTCACCTTTTTTCACTTTTGGTCACTCTAAATATGCACCAAGATCACCGAGGTCGATGTAAACCTGCATAAATAATGAACATGTAAAACCCTCAAATAGACATCAAATCCTAAAAAAGAAAGGTGCAAAATGAGGATTCAGGTTGTCTTCAACTATCACAATGGTGAATTTATGAATGAATGTTGTACTACATCTCAGACCTAATGTAGTTTTGTGTGTGTGTGTAGAATTATGCCCTAAGTTTCTCTTGTGCATGTCGCACTTGGATAACGAGCAAGTAGCTAGATGTAGAATGTAGTAAATGTGTGCATGGAATATAATGAACTTCCCTCCTATGAAGTGTGATGCATAAAACCAACCCTTATGTCCCTTGTGATGGAGATATATGGATGTAATAAAGCTCTTAGATTCCTTGATGGATGCAACCTTAGGTGGTGATAGATAGTGCTTAATGTTTTGTACTTATTGTGATCACATAAATTTATATTTATATGATTCCCTTTCTTGAATTTTGTAATTAACCCCAAAAAGCCAACTACCAAAAATATAATATGCTCAAATGGATAGAAAGTACCTAAAAGTGTGAGTAAAGTACAAAGGGGACAAGAGCACCATAGGCGATGAGGGTGCGTGGCTTTGGTATCCTGGTTGGTGCTAGTGTCCAGGATGATAAATGTCGAAGAGTAAAAGGAAGAATAATCGAGTAAGGGTGTAAGACTAAAAAAACAACAAAAAGTAAAGCAAGGTGGCCAAAGGTATGGGTTAATTAGTACTTTTCTTACTTAGGAATCATATGAATAGTAATATGTAATCATGACTAGATAATTACCCAAAGTGTATAATTTTGTTTCTATATTTTCCCCCACTTTATGTTGGTGAGCGGAAAAGTCAGTAAAATAAAGTAGATAGAGATGCGTACCTAATAACCATGTAGATTGATGATGAAAGTGTGCCAAGGGACTAGACAAAGCATGGAATGATAAAAATTTGAAGCATGTTTTCTAAGGAGGAGAAAGTACAAAAAGTGGTGATGAGAATGAACCTAGGGTAGAAACGCATGTGTAGATGTTGCGATATACATGTTGTCAATGTTGATGTCATTGTTGATGTGTGTGATGCTATCGTTGTTGATGTTGAATACCACTTCCCATACAGATGGAACTATAAAAGAGAAGTCAAACAAGTAGTCAAATACGCATGTATATGATCAAAATATGTAAAAAGTGTGTAAGGAAAGTATGTACAAAATTTGAAAATGTGAAAAAGGGACATGTGCACCTAATGAGCCCCATTTTGTCATGATAAACCTTGTGTAATTATGTTTAAACCATGCCAGAACCTATTCTACTTTTGATATTATTATGCATGATGGAAAAATACATACTTTATATTTACTACTTTACTATGTTTATGGGAAATTATTGTGTACTTATGATGTTTCACCTTGTTAATTCTTGTGCATAAAAGGCTTAAATATGATATGGATAAACATTAATTTTGTGTGAAAAATTACATATGTTAAATTTTTATATGAAGTGTAGGAATTAGTATATACACTCGCCACAAAATCATTTTATGTGATAACGAAGGACTCTGGTTTGTGTGTTAGAGGCAAGACTCTCATCCTTGTCGATAAAGCATCCAACTCATCAAAATTTGATCCTCAAAGCTTGAGTGACACAAGAACACATGTAGATAACTTAGATTCTGGAATTCCATACTTAGCAACATCATTTGCTACCATGAATTATCACCATTTATCAATTAGCATTCAAGCCACAAGAAGAGCAAAACAATAATGAATGAAGACTCACCGTCACTTTAGTTTCTCAATCAGTTATGATTTAGAGAATTTTCTTCTAGGGGTGATTGAATCCTTCAAGGAGTCAATCACGAATCCCTCTTCAATTATTATAGATGCTTCAAGATCAAACACCTACAAATTGTTCCTTCCATTAATGTATTACTAAGAATCAAGGGAATTTTTTAGTTCAAATAGTTATTTAGATTTATAATTAGTCATTCGGAATAATTATGTCTCATGGAGAGATTAAGAATCTTTGTGTATAAAAGAGAGAATGCAATTAGAGTTATAGGTTCCATATTTTCCATTGTAGTAGCATATTTTGAATTCAATAAAGATCAAATTCGAGAGTAATTTTATTTTTCTAGAAGTTTGGTACAAACTGATTGAAATGGGAGTGAGGGCCACTCCTACCTAATGAGAGGGATATTCATTCTTAATTTCTTTCTTTTTCTTTAACAATCCATATAGTTTACTATTTCTTTTTGAATGCAATGAAGTCTTTAATGTTAATGTTTTAGTTAACTTCTATTTCGCTTTCAATTCAAAGATACTTTAATTTCATGCATTTCATTTGTAATCATGATCACTTCAATAAATTCTTAGTTTTAAGATAGAAAATTGTGTTTGAGACTATGTTCCTACTATTCCCTTTGAAATAAAGAACAAAAATCATTAGATGCCACCTGGATTGATAGATTAAAATGATTAAAGTACGAGCCCCAATGACACTCATCTTCTTTTGGCATCATTTCGGGGAACAAGGTGTCATCAAAGGTTAAGGTGCTAACTAGAAGTTACCGTGAATATGTTTGGTAAGTTTCCATTTAGAAAATTCATTTCCATAACTCTTTCTTTTAAAAAAATTAGGATACTTTGTGACAACAAGGATCCCCTGGAATGAGTATGTGGAACACACACAACTAAGTTCAGATCAATAGGTAGGAACCACTTTCAATATGTTAGGATTGCATGTTTAGACCTAGAGACCATAGAGGAAGATTTATTAGGATAAACCTTCAAACCTTCCTCCAAACCAACTCCGTGGAACAATCCATTTCTCGTAACATGATGGATAACCCCAACGATGGGGATAATGGTGTAGAAAATCCATCAGAAAAAAATTTACCTATCCTATCCGGTTGGATCTTAATGATCAAGCTCCTATGAAACACATATTCCCTTCAATTTTTCCAAACTTTCGGGGCTAGTTTAAGAGGACCTGATCAATTGCTTTTTGAATTTAAGGTTTTGTGTCAAACTTATGAATACACTATTGATGGCCAAAACGAAACTTTTTCCCTCTACCTTAAAAGATACAACTATGAGATGGTTTATGGGGTTGACCCAATTTTCCATCAATACATGGGAAGAAATGGAATGAGTTTTCTTGGATAAGTACCAAGATTACTATCAAGTAAGGGATAGGAAAGAAGAACTCTTCCGAATTCATTATAAATAGGATGAAAGTGCAGAAGATTACCTAGACTAGTTCCTTTTTCTTCATACAAGGTGTGGAGATGGCCTATATATTAACATAATCAAAACCTTATTTATTAAAGGATTAGATGATGACATGTAAGAAGCATTCAACCTAATGGGGAAGGGAGACATGAACAAGTTAGAGTTCATGGATATCATTGAACTTTATAGGAATTACTCGAGAAATTGCCCCAATCTTAGGAAAAAAGGAAAAATGGCTATGGGGATCTATCCAACCTAAGGGAAGAAATTTTAAATTTAAATACTTACCTCTTAATTCAACTCAACACTAATATGGATAGAGTGAAGGCTAGAAATACAAAACCCTTATTCATCTACGCCCAAGGTGTAGAGAAAAACATGGATGAAGGATTTTCCATTAGATAAGACAAAAATATGTCTTTAACCGTGAACTTAAGCATGCCATCGATCAATGTGGTCTTCTTCCCCTACTAAAGAATCATTTACAGAAAAACAATCAAGAAGAATCTGATCTTAACTACATGGGTCCGAGATAAGGAGGAAATTTTCAAAAATAAAATCAAAACTATAACAAAAAGCACAACGGGTCCCAAATCAATGGAATGGACCATGGTCATATCCACCCCCTTAGGCCCAACAAGTTCCATAGGAGTGGAACCCATAGTATGCACAATTTTTTTATCAACAACAATGGGCTCCACATATAAACATTCCACAATACTCATAGTATAATACTCAAGTACATCAACAACAATGGAATGCACCACAAGGGTCCGACAACAATACTATAATTAATGAAGATCATAAGGTCAATAAGCCCTATTAGTTGGACCAAGTAATTTTTCCAAACCCGAACAACCTTACCAACCATAGATACCTACCCAATGTGACTATGGAAAACCCTAAAATATAAGGCAAGGCAATCTTACATATATGGTAGAAATAGAGAAAACCCTAAAAGTAAACTATCGTGGATTGCAAAAACATAATGATGCATTCATGGAAGGTTACATCTAAACCTTCTTCTCCTGTCATTGAGGAGATCCTTGAAGACAACAAAGAACCAAAGAAAATTTAGCCTAAGAATGTTGAAGAAACTCAACAATCGACATTGACATTCCTTTTCCATCTAGACTAGCTAAGAAACAAACCGCCACAGCCTCGAGAAGCCAAAGTAAGAATTAATTCAAGGAATGAGGAAGTTAAGTATTAGCTTCCTTTACTATAGGATCTTAAGGATATTCCTGAATTAAACAAAACCATCAAAGATATTTTTTCAAGACTCCGGGAGAAGGGAGAATAAACCAAAACCATTCATGTTGATGGGAAACTTGCTAACATATTAGAAGGAACTAACCCTCCTCCTAAGTATGGTGATCTTAGAGTCCTATTATAGCTATTTGCATAGGAAATGTCTAAATCCCTAATGTACTCATTGATTTAGGAGCTTCCATAAACATCATGACTACAGATACTCCGTAGAAATTGGCACTCCCGAGCCTCAATAAAAAATATCGTCTTGCAAATGGCAGATCACCAATGAATAAACCCAAGGGAATAGTAGATGATGTTACTATTAATTGAGTCCTGTGACTATGCGGTAGATTTCATTATAATAAAAACAAAGAATAGAAATATTGGTTGCCCCATAATCCTAGGACATTTGTGGTTAGCTATGATTGTTGCCCTATTGATCTGTAGGACAAGAAATATGGTCATTACCAATGGTCAAGATTCCAAGAAATTGTCACTATACCCTACAGCTAAACCATTTGCCACATACAACAAACATTGGTCTAACAATGAATCGATGGTTCCGAGGATATCATCTCCTCTCTTGTTATGGTAGTAACTTCAAGAACACTCAAATTAGATTCAATGTGACTACCATGACACTCGATTTTACATATCTTCGAGTCCTATGCTAGGTTCATTTCAAGTCCTGTTCTCAACTCAGGCATTGATTCTTGTGCTAGTCCGATGTTGTAAAATAAAAAATGATTTCATGGATGAGAATAACTAGCCCATCATTTATCCATTTGCGAGGAACATAAATTTAACAAGAGGCTTATTTCAAAACATAACCTCGGTGCACATACTTCTACCACATAAATGTCCATTAAATGCACTTATAAGAAGATATCCAAAGGTCAATTCAATTCAACATGATACAAAACAATTTCTTGTTCTTCCTGGAAAAAATCGACATTAAACAACTAGTTGAATGATGAAGAAGAAAACACATTGTTCAAACTCCCCGCTCTCATCCCCAATATTTTGATTGGGAATACAATAGTATGAAGGGTATACATCCTAGCATATGTACACATCACATTTACACCACCGAGGCCAAACCAATCAGAAACCTAAAATAAGGATAAACCCAACAATTAGAGACATTGTTAATATTGAAATTGAAAAAGCTCTTGAATGTAGGTTTTATTTATCCAATTTTAGATACCAATGGGTTTCTCCTTTGGTCATAATACCTAAAAATAATGGGAAATGGAGAGTGTGTGTGGACTATAGAGAGTTGAACAAGGCCACTCACAGGACTATTCCCATTACCGCTTATTGATCATGGTCCTGGATAGCTTATCTAGTAAAAGATACTTCTCATTTATGGATGATTTTAATGGATATAATTAGATCATAGTAGCTCCTGAAGAGCAAGACAAGACAACATTCACCTATCCTTGGGGAAATTTTCCATATAGTGTTTCCTTTTGGGTTATGCAATGCCCTACCCACTTTCTAAAAATCCATGTTAGCTATCTTCTTAGACCTCACTCATGATTGTGTAGAAATTTACATGGAAATTTTTTAGTTTATGGGGAAACATTTAAGGAAACAATCAATAATTTGGATAAGTTCTTGCTCACTAAAAACATCAGCTATCCTTAAACCACAAAAATGCTTGTTTATGATGGAACAAGGTATAGTTTTAGGTCATCATGTTTCAATTGGAGGAATTACGGTTGACCCAGATAAGGTAAGCATCATTGTGAAGTTTCCCTCACCCACTAATCAAATTGAGGTAAGAAGTTTTCTCGGTCATGTTGGTTATTACCATAGGTTCATCTAGGATTTTAGTAAAATTTCTTCTCATTGTTTTTCTACTAATTAAAGATTCTGATTTTGACTGATGAAGCATGTCAAAGAGCCTTTGATGCGATTAAGGACAAACCGATAAGTACTCCAATTTGAGAGGCCCCAACTGGAGAGTTAGCATTCCACATTCAAACAAATACCTCCAATGAAGCAATATGTGTTTTCCGAGACAAGAAGAGGAAGGAAAATATATGCATATAATTTACTATATTAGTAAAAATATTTCTTCTATCGAGAATGATTATACAACAACCGAAAAATAATTCCTAGTTGTGGTATATGTAATAAATAAATTTAGACATTATATTATAGGATATGAAGTCATTTTACATTCTGACCACTTTTTCATTAAATATCTCATGAATAAACCTTTGGTTCATGGAAGATTTTTCATGTGGTTATTCTAATCTTTGTAGGAATTCAATATTAAAATTGTTGATAAACTAGTGAAGTTAAGCATTGTGGCTATTCCTCTCTAGGCTCACAACTTTAGAAGAAGAGGAACAAGTCAATGATGAATTTATAGATGATCATTTGTTTTGCACAATATACTACCTCTCCTTGGTATACATACATGGATAATTACTTAGCCACAGGGAAGTTTCCAAACTTTTTCACACCCAAGAAAAGAAGCAATTAATTAAGTAGAGTGTGATGTATACTTGGTTGAATGTAATTCTATTTAAATGTGTTCCTAATCATGTGTTACTCAGGTGTGTTGTTGAGAATGAAATATTTGATAACCTATGAGAATGCCATGATGAACCATCAGGAGGCCACTATTCACTACAAAGAACCATTCATAAAATATTGGGATTTGGATACTATTGGCCTTCCTTGTTCAAGGATCTCAAGAAGAATGTGTGGAGGTGTGATAAATGCTAGAGAATGGGGAAACCAACATTTACATCAGATATTCCCCTCCAACCACAAGTTGTTCTGGAGCTATTTGAGAAGTGGGGTATAGATTTCATTGAGCCATTCAACCAAACCTCACAAGGTAAGGAGTATATATTAGTTTGTATTGACTATGTTACCAAATGGGATGAAGTGTAGGCACTGCCACATGCAAGAGATGAGAAGGTTGCATATTTTATCTATGAATGAATCTTCCAAAGATTTGGAGCACCAAGATCAATTATGTTAGACCAAGGGCCACAATTCATGTTAAGGGTAATGGATCTTTTTGGAGACATATCAGTTGAAATATATTAAGCCATCTCCCTACCATCCACAATCAAATGGGAAAGTACATGTGACCAACAGAGAATTGGAAAATATACTTACAAAGACTATGGACATCTCAAGAAAGAATTGGTCCGAAAAGTTACCAAAAGTAGTATGGGCCTATAATATTGCATGGAAAACAACAAAAAGGTTTACACCATGTGAATTGGTATATGGTAAGAAACCGGTCATGCCCATAGAATTTGAAATCCAGACATTGAGGACTACATCTAAGGTGGGGATCAAATTGGCCGAGGTACAACAAGAAAGAACTATCCAATTGAATGAATTGGACAAAATCAAAGCTTTAGGCATTGCACAGATCGAGATCATCCAACAATAAAGGAAAATTTGACATGAAAATAGATCAAGCCAACAAATTTTCAAAAAGGAGACCATGCCTTAATTTTTGATTCAAAATATAAATATTTCAAAGTGAAGATACATATGAAGTGGATGGGTCCTTACCAAATTACATAAGTATATTATAATGGGACCATCCAGTTGATTCCAATTGATGGTGAAAGGAAAGTTATGTTATTTAATGGTCACAGACTGAGGCTGTACCATAAACAAACATCTTGACAAGAGTTTTAGAGAGAAATACAAGAAGATTTAGATCTTCATTGTGTAGGAAAGGTTTCTTTTCCTATCACGATGTAGTCCTGAAATATCATCTTCTAGAAATAAAGAGGGGATGATTGAAAACCAGAAATGGAAATCATCTTCCACCAAAGCATTGGGTGAAAACCTAGAGATGGTACCCCATGTTTCATAAAAAAAAAAAAAAAAAAATAACATGAGAGAAGATTGGAAACCAAAATGGTGATCTCTCTCTTGAATCGATCAACAAAAATAAAAAGGTAGTACGACTTACGCATGGGGCATGACATAATGAAATGTGAAAGAGAGGTGTCACACTTCAACTTTCAAATAACGACGAAGATTGACAAGAATTAATACCAAGGTATGCATAATTAATGACCCTTATCATTGTAAGGTTTTAAATTTAAATTTAAATTGTTCCATCATGTATATTAATTAACCACCTTCTCCCAAATCATATCACACGTCCAAAAATCCACTCCAAATCTTCCACCCATTAAATGCCTTAATGTTTCACACGTGTCAAATTACTTATCCCATCACCTTGGGATTTTGGCTTGAATTTTCCACATTCAGTCATATCACAAGCATAACAAGGTTGTTCAACATTTATGCTCTCAATTGGGTTGCTATTTATCTGCGCCATACTTATCTTGTGTTATTCCTAGAAACTCATGCATTACGGTCCCGTGTTGCTTAATTCCTACTTCCTCAAACCTAAAATGGGACCCATACTCAGACATGATCCTACTAGTTCAATTGAGCTCTTGGCATATGTAAATTTAGTGGAAGTTTTTGACAAATCCAAGTGGTTGGATTTTCTCCTGGCATATGAAGAATTCAACATCCCCATGACAGAGGAATTCATAAGGAATATGGAGGAAAGCTACTCAATCATAAATGGTAAGGAAATACCCTTCTCCCCAACTGTAATCAGTCAATTGTCTGGAGTTCCAAATGATGGTTTAGCTATTATTGAGTGGACAATGTACCATGAATTAATTAAAATATTTGTAGTAGGAAGAACAGAAAAATTACAGTTGGTAGTTGATAGTAAAGGGAAGGAAAAAGGGATCAAAATACCTAGTATACTAGAACCATGGGTAAGGGTAGCAACATGGTTGATTAGATATTTTACTTGTGAAGGGAAGTATGAGATAGTGCTAGGTCTAGTATTGAGGATGCTCATACATTTACACCACGACAAGGAAAAACCCTAGTATAAGGTTAATTTTCCCCAATTTTCGTATGAAGATATCTATATGGCCATTGAAAAATTTCATGGGGGAAACCTATCTCAAGTTTGTGGTCTCATTCATTTAATATGCAAGCATAAGTTTTTGAAAAAGATAAATGGCATGAGATGGTGGGTTAAATTTCAACAATCATACTCTCCCTCATTCACTTCTGAAGTAGACCTAACAAACATTGCCACACCTCTCATACGTAACCTGTTACCCTTGAATCCCTAGAGGAAAATCCATTGACAAAGTAAGAACATGAAGCATATAGATGAAAACTATTAAAACATTGGTTAACACTCCACCCGAGTCTCCAATCGAGCCAAATCTTCCATCCATTCCTAAAAAAGGATTGGTTAGGGATAAGGGTAAATAACCCATGGAGGAAGGAGAACCTAGTTCTCTAGAGCCCGATACTTTGTTTCCCAATGTTTTATCCTTGTCTAAAGTGTAGTTTGAACTTCAAATGGCTCAAGAAAGGGTTAACCAATTGCAAACATTATTGTATGCGAAGGGATGTTGGTTTATTTCCTATCAATTATCTTCTCAAGAAAAATGGATTTAAGAACCTGAGAATATGGTATCACACTAGGAAGAGGAAAATATTCAATTACAACAAGCCTTGCATGAAAAGGAGTAAAAAGTATATGTATTCGAAGATGATAAATTAGAATTGGAAGCATATGTTACTCAAATTTGCATAAATAACAAAAACATGTCTTCCCTCAAATCCTTATATCAAGGGATGACCAAATGGATGGAAGAATGCTACCAGTTGAAAAAGGTTGAGGAAGAGAATACAAGTTTAAAATAAGAAATTGAGATTTGCTAAAACAACATTTTGTCCATGTTAGTCAAGTGTATGACTAGGTCTTCTCCTATGATAGATCTCCCTCTAATTTTTATGCCTTTCTTAAAGAACAATTCTTCAAATGAAAATCAATAGAGTTTGTTTGTGGCCCGATTGGACATTGAATTTGAAGATGATCATCAATTTGTAGGGGAATACATTGTTACAAATGATGTTGAAAAGAATCTATTATGTGAATTTTATGTGCAAAAATTCTTGCTCCTTGAGAAAGTTGAAATACCACCAATCTATATATGGGAGAAGTTCAATTGAGGTCATTTGTTTGAACCCTAAGATATCAAGGTGAGTGGAGAGATCAAAGGGAAATATTTGTATAGTCGAGTCTATAGTAGGCCTCCTCATGAGGCATGATTTTCCAACACCACTCAAATTTTTCAAAAGGTTTGGATCACAAGTGTTTTGTTTATGTCTCATAGACAAGTACACTAAATTTTTGCAGAATTGTGTCAAGAACTTCCAAGAGAAAATGGTTCCCATTTTTAATGCCAAATTTGTTGCATCATAACTACAATATCAATTGTTGTCTGAGCCATATAAAAGGAAGTAATTCATCTCACCCAATAATCTCTAAGGTGGTCTTTAAAAAGGGAAAAAGATGTATGTAAAATTTTCCTAGGACTTAAAGAGAAGTGGATTGGAATGCGGTACATGACACCTCTTCTTCTTGCACACCAACACCAAGATGGAACTCAACTAATGATCAAGGAGAAAGATAGTTATATTACCTAGTGAAAGATGTGGTGGATCACTTTGGGTTTTATGATACAAAAATTGATGAGACATGGAAGACATTCACAAATGAGTATAACTATTCTAGGATAGTAGAAATCCTTAATAGGTAGCAGGAAGACCTATTAAATCTCTAGTAAGGGGGAAGGGATGAGCCCCATTTTTGTCATGATAAAACTTGTGTAATTATATTTAAGCCATACCAAAACCTATTCTAGTTTTTATATTATTATGCATGATGGAAAAATACATACTTTATATTTACTACTTTACTATGTTTATGGGAAATTGTTCTATGTACTTATGATGTTTCACCTTGTTAATTCTTGTGCATAAAAGGATTGAATATGATATGGATAAACATTAATTTGTGTGCAAAAAGTGCATATATTGAATTTTAGATGGATCGTAGGAATTAGATATATGCTCGGTGTAGGAATCTATTTTGTGTGATAGCACAAGACTCGGTTCATTATTTGGCACAGGACTCTCATCCTCGTAGATCAAGCATCCAAATCATCAAAAATCGAACATGTATGTAGATAAATTAGATTCTAGAATTCCAGATGGAAACATCATTTGCTACCAAGAATCATCGCCATTTATCAATCAACATTCAAGCCACAAGAAGAGCAAAATAATAATGACTAAAGATTCACCGTCACTTCGAGTTTCTTCAATCAATTATGATTTGGAGAATATTCTAGGGGTGATTGAACTCCTTCAAGGAGTCAATCACGGATCCCCTACTTAGTTATTTTAGATGCTTCAAGATCAAACACCTACAAAATTTTCCAACCATTAATGTATTACCAAGAATCAACGGAATTGTTTATTTCAAATAGTTAGTAAGATTTAGAATTAGCCATTCAAAATAACTATGTCTCATGGAGAGACTAAGACTCTTTTTTTATAAAAGAGAGAATGTAATTAGAGTTAGAGGTTCCATATTTTCAGTTGTAGCAACATATTTTGAATTCAATAAAGATCAAATTCAGGAGTAAGTTTATTTGTCTAGAAGTTCAAGTACAAACTTGATCAAGGGGCACGAACAAGGGCCACTCTACCCAAATGAGAGGGAGATTCATTCTTACTTTCTTACTTTCTTATTTAATAATTTTTGTTACCATTTTACTATTTCTTTCCAAATACAATGAAAACTTTAATGTTAATGTTTTAGTTAACTTCCATTTCGCTTTTCAATTCCAATACTTTAATTTCATAATTTTCATTTGTAATCACGATCAGTTCAATAAATTCTTAGTTTTAAGATAGAAACCCATGTTGAGACTGTGTTCCTATTATTTCGTTTGTTGCAAACCTCTATTGGATGCTGCCCTGTATTGATAGATTAAATTGATTAATTTACAATCCCCAACAACACTCGTCATGCACTTGATCTGTGATGAGGAAAGGGTGTAGAAAGGATCCTGTAGATGATGTCTACATGTGTGTTTTTTCGAAATCTCACACCATTGAAATGGAATAATTATAGGGAGAATTTTTTTGTGTCATCCTCCAACCTTTAACTATTTCCCTCTATGTAGAACACCACTGCAGATGGTGTGTATAAATGCATGTGCTAAGGATTTTCTTCCTAAAAAATTCGTGGTGTATGGAGTTTTGTAGACTATTCAAGTACCAATCATTGTGTAATTTCCTCCCGGTTTGTGTATCCAAGAAAGGCCATTGTGTTTCCCCATAGTTTCAAGAATCTAGGAAAGACCATTGTGCTAAGAACCTAATTCTAATTTCAAGCCCTGTATGAAACTAAAAATTGTGTTGTATCGGTACTACGTTGTGTGTAACATTGTATCAGGTGACTAATTCACCTAAATGATGACCCCCTCATTTGGTATGCATGCGACATTTTGAAGGAGTGTGTGGCCTAATGCTGAAGTTGTGCCCTATAGGGGAGGGAATGTGCTTAGTAGAAACCAAGTTACATGTAAAAAGTAACTAGGAAATAAATGTTAGTACAAGAAAAGACAAACAATCATGTAAAAGACTAAATGTAAGCTAAGAAGACAAATGTGTAAGTTAAGACACAAGCGAAAAGATAATGTAGACTACAAAAATTAGGTAATAGACATGGGACATCACTCATGATGTGCAATACAATCAAGGCCGTAGTGGTGGAAACAACTAGAGAACAAGAAAGACATAGGGTAAAGCCCACAAACAATGACAAGCAAGAGAAAACAATGTATCAAACAACCATGGAAGAAAATAGTCTTGCAAAACAAATGTTGCGCATGAAGCACTCACCAACATGTTAGAAAGATAAAAAGTATGTCAAGGCATGTATAATATGATGAAGTAATGTTCTATGAAACAAAATGAAAGAATAACACCTGTAGTGTATGAAGGTGGATGCCCCGGGGAGCCGCTATGGGACCTGGTAATAGGTACTACACTAACCATCCATGCTGCATGTAATGTATCTATAAAATCTGCAATCACAACTAGAAAGCAAGTGAACATGCATGTGTGTCTGGAAAGATAATGACATAAAATATATATTTATATATATAGCATGTGTAATAAGATGAACATGTAACAAGTAAATTTACGCAAGAGTAAATACAACCAAGATATGCAGTATGTTATGGATGAGGTAGAATGGAATGTAATGTGAATGATAGGGGAAATGTTCCCCCGAGTGGATGTGTATATATACAATGAGGTTCATTTAGTTATGCCCCTCAACAGCTTAAGAATGAATGGTAAATGAGAGTGAATCATCGGGAAATGGTTTGAGCAATGTGTTGTTTCGTGTTAAAAAAAATTAGTGAATGAAGCATGGAGGGTTGATTGTAGAATGATGATGTGTAGATGATATTGAATGTGACATAGGGATGACTGATTTTGAATTCATATAATGAGGTTCAAAATGTGTGATAATCTAGCCTAAAGTATATAAGAAGATGTGTGAGTGATATGTTATCAAGCATGATAATGTAGCACAAGGCATATATCAAAAAAATATATGGATGTAATGCTAGAAAACATGATGATGTAGTACAAAGTGTATATCACAATATGCGTGAATAAGGAACTAACTAGTAATGTCACTAGCTAGTAATGTCACATGGTATGATAAAATATTGACTATATGATTACGTGAGTTAATGAGGTCAATTTGATATGTATACCCTCAACAATCGAGTATGGACTGTGGAACTAAAGTGCGTAATAGGGTAGTGAGTGCAACACATATAAGTATATGAGTAAAATGTGTAATATGTGTAGTAGGTGTGGTGAAGAATATGTCATTGGTGTGTGACATGTGAAATGTTAAATGTGGAATGTGTAGTGTCTAAGTATAATAGTGTAGTGTTTAATGCAATATGTCTAGATTGTAAAAATGTATGATAATGTAGTGTGTAAAATATGTGCAATGTATGGGTGTACAAAGCACAGAGTGAGGATGATGCATAGTAAATGGAAGATGAGGATGATGTATATGTACAAAAGTGCATAATGCATGAAGATGTGTAATGTGTAATGTCTATTATGTAATGTGTGAGGTTTATATGCATAAGATACCCTCAATAGTCAATTGTGAACCATAGCACAAGAGTGTGTCATAGGGTAATGATGATGATAGAGTGTGGATGAAGATGTATATGCTAAATTTTAGGTGTGAAATGATGTGAATATAAGATGAGTGTCCATGCTAGGGGAATAAGCGCGTAATTCTCCCCAAGTGTGTGTTGATGAATGAGATATTTGATAAAAGTAAAGGATGAAGGTCATCTACCTAATATTTATGGTGATGAAGGTGTGTGACCATGCTCTAAGAGTGGTGGTATATGAGATAGACGTTGTGCAGGTGAGTGAATTCTATATACATGTGACGGATGAGTATATGGTGGGAACCTTAGTGTAAAAAATGTGTAGGTGATGGAGACCTATGTGAAGCATAACGTGATGGTGATGGAAACTTACATGGAATAAAATGAGGTGGTGAAGCATGTCTAAATGTAGAAACTATCCTAATGATGGATCTATACTATTGTCTTGGAATATCAGAATGATGAGACCGCGTAGGTTGTGTGCAAGTGGGTGAGCTAGGAGAATATTGTTTCTTTAGGTTCTAGAGGTTGTGGCGTACTAGATAGACTAGGTGATGCATTGGAAACCACTGGAGGAGATGGTGACCATGGAGTAGATGAAGGCACACCATTGATAGAAATGACTTTATTATTATGAATAAAATCTAGACGCAAGTGATTTATGGAGATGATAGAATTGGACTGTCAATCAATTGAGGCATAAGAGCATGTCACACCTGTCAATTTATTTTCTAACAAGTAAGGGTACTAACAAAGTGAGAGGACTAAATGTAACATAGAGCTAGACAACACCATAGGAATTGTTCATCGGATAAGAAATTTGTGAAAGTGGATAGCCAATAGTAATAAGAAGTGGAATAGAAAACACGATGATGGGTTATGATGGATCAACCTTGGTGTTATTAATAGGGATAGATATGATAGAGGAAGTAATGTGTAACTGATTAGAATAGAATGTTGTGTGATAATCATGATCTTAGAAAGCAATAAATGGTGGTGAAGAAGTGTCAATATGAGTAACTAGGAAATAAAAAAATGCGGGAGGAGGCACTGCGCAATATGTTATATTAGCGAGGAATCAACTACTTTATTTTCATGATTTATAAGTGGATTGTTGAAGATCTCGAGCTTATGATTGTCATTGATAGGTGCATAAGTCATAGGCTATGGAAGATCAATTTTATTTTTGTTGATTAGATCTTGAATGAGATTGTAAAGTTTGAAACAATGATTTGTAGAATGTCCTACGCATTGATGATAGTCACAATGAAAGTTTTCATCATAATTATGACCTTTTGGATGAGTTGGACCTAACTAGAGCGAGGAGGAAGTGTGATGAGATTATTTTCGATAATCTTTGAAGAAAAATATGTGGAAGGATATATAACTTTGTGTATGCTGCTTTGAGGTAGTTGCGATTGAAGCTCTTTGGTGGTTGATCTTTGCGTTAATAGTGAATTTTATGTTAGTTGGTTTGGTTTCCAATGGTTTGAATGTTGACTTATTTTGAAAATGAGTAGAAGATGACATTTTCTCTTGATAGTTAATATTTCCTATAGATTACATCTTAGTTTCACTAAACTTGAGAACATGGCATAGTTGATCAAATGAAGGAGATGTCTCAAAGAGAAAACTCTCCTGGAGAGGTAGAAATAGACTCTAAATGAATAATTACTAAATCTCATAGTACGTAAGCATATATGACATCTTAGCTAAGGTTTTTTTTTATCGCAATACATAATCCACTAGGTGTTCATTAGATCCTTGTTTAAGTTGTGTGAGTTATGTGTATGATATCTTAGAGCTGATATTGATAGAAAATGAGTAAGAAAAACATGGTTAGATGCGTGAAAGATGTTACTGAGTGGACATGTAGGTCATAAAACCAACACATTACATAATCATGGAGACTATAGGGAAAAATTTTAGCTAAGAGGATGTGATCATCTCAGTAAAATCTAAACAAGCCATATGGAATGCTTAGAGATGCTCTTGTGGGTCACCATGCCCATTAAAAATGGGAAGCTTTGGGGTGACAAAATTAGGAGGAAGCAAGTAAGTGGAGATGGTGGGTGCGAATGGAGTGTGTAGTAATAAAGTGGAATCCAAAGATGGAGACATACGAGAAGTATCTGTTGTAATTGATGAATTTGTGCTTAGAGGTCTTGATAAAGGAGGCTAAATATTGAGTGCCAATGGAAGAAACTTGCCACGTGTGAGAAACAAGAGGTGGAGTGAAGTGGTTAGTGGAGTAGGGACATAAACGAGGATGGTAGAAATGGGTAGAAGAGTAGAAGTAGGTGGTTGAGTAGTAATGGAAGTGGCGATGACAATAGAAGTAACAAGCTTTGTAAGATTGGTGGCCTCCCCACGAGAAACATGTAAGAGAAAGTCTAGATCTTGGGGATGCTCAACGATATGATCATTAAGGGATTTAAGATGGTCTTCAATAAATTCTCCATAAGATTAAGCCATAGTATACGTAAATTCTCATAAAACATCCCTTGAAGTGTTGTAAGGTGTTCTCCTTTTGTCACTTTTGGTTCTCTAAGGTCGCACCAAGATCACCGAGGTCATTGTAAACTGTAATAAATAATGAACATGTAAAACCCTCAAATAGACATCCAATATTAAAAAGAAAGATTCAAAATAATGGTTGAGAATGTCCTCATTTATCACAATGTTAAATTTATGATCGAGTGTTGTACTACATCTCAAACCCAATGTAGTTATGTGTGTGTGGGCATGCGGAATTGTGCCCTAGGTTTATCTTATGCATGTCACACTTGGATAACAAGAAATTAGTTATATGTATAATTTAGTAAATGTGTGCATGGAATGTAATGAACTTCCCTCCTATGAAGTGTGATGTAAAACAAACCCTTATGTCCCTTGTGATGGAGATAGATGCATGAAATGGAGCTCTTAGATGCCTTTGATGGATGCAACCTTAGGTAGTGATAGATAGTTCTTAATTCTTGGTTCCTTATTGTGATCACACAACTTTATATTTATATGATTCCCTTGCTTGAATTTCGTAATTAACCTCGAAAAGGTTGACTACTAAAACTATAAGATGATCAAATGGATATAAAGGACCTAAAAAGTGTGAGTAAAGTACAAAGGGGATAGGAGCGCCCATAGGGGATGAGGGCACATGATGTTGGCATCTGGTTGGGTGATGGTGTCCAAGATGACAAATGTGAAGAGTAAAAAGATTGACCGAGAAAGTAAGGTTGTAAGACCAAAAGAAACAACAAAAAGTAAAGCAAGGTGGCAAAGACATGGGTTAATTAGTACTTTTCTTACTCAAGAATCATATGAATAGTATTTTGTAACCATGACTAGATAGATACCTAAAGTGCGTGATTTGAGTCTACACTTGACACATAATATTCAAAGGGTTGCTAAATAAGTAAATTGAATTGGGGATTACAAGAGGTTCTTAAATATGTTGTTTTTAACAATAAGATTATGTAGTTTACGTTTTATTTTTTAAATGAATTTTTAAAATATATTATAATTTTATAAGTAAATTGATCTTTAAAATTTGATAACTTTTGAATAGCTATCTATGCACCCCCAACTATCTCAAAAAAATGACAATTAGTTTTTATAGAAGTGTATACCCATGTAACGTTCAAATTTCCTAAAATTATATCATTTTGTGTGACCATTGGGATTCACCAAATCCATTTAGAATGGTTTTTATTGGTCTCTTGCAAGCATTTTTTTAAACAATAACATTATTGTGAATTCATATCCTTAAACAAACTACTATATATACTTTGATTTTAAACTTAATAAACAAACTTGGATGAGTTCAACTATTTAGATTGCCTTTCTGTCCGAAATCCTCATCTGTCATTCTTTACAAAAATTCCAAGGCATTGTTTATGTCCATAGTATGAATTTTGAAGAGGAAGCTAAATAATGTTTTACTAGGTAAATATAACTTTTTTTGTTTTACCAAGCCATGCACTTCACCGTGGGCAAAACAAGGACCTGGTTTATGGTTTTATGATGAAATTCCCACCCACCAAACTCATTAATGTCATACATGTGTGTAAATTGATTTTTGGAAAAAGTCAAATATCCCAACGTACATGGCAAGATGATCAAGGCGCGCACATTAACAAGTAAGAGATGACAAGACAAGGTTTCCGGTGTCATGAAAAATATGCCACATCATGGCCTATATGACCTATGTCTTATGTTGTCATGGTGAACTTTATGGTGGGTTTTATGTATGTGATACATTTTGTGGGGAGAATATCCTTCACCCACATGAAATATGTTAATGGTCTCCGTGAGGTCAAAAAGAGTTGATGAAGGCAATATGGGTCAAGCTTTCCTCAAAAGCTTAGGTTACACTACCCCATTACACCTTAGAGTCTTCTTCTTCAAAGGATGAGGAGTTCATTATCATTAAGTCATGTGTCACAAACACCCCCAATTTATTTTGAAAAAATGAAAAAGAACAAATTAAATTTTAGATACTCAACCAGGAAAATTTTAGTGGTGAATTTTCATAAACTCATAAAAATCAAGGTTTATGGAAATTCAAATTGGCATTTTTTTGTGATTCGTACACTAACTTATTCACCGAAAAATTTGACCAATATGTCCCTTGTACTATTCATTTCACCTAGATTTTACACATATATAAGAGCTTATGAATGTAATTCACCACCATTTCAAATCATTTTGTGCGCATATTCACCAAAGTAAACATAAACAACTAGCACCATACAACATATGCTATCAAACCACAAGTGCAACTGCAAGTGTCCAAACTCTAGCCCCAAGTCCATCTAGCCTCAAAATCTAAGACCCATTCAACCCCTTAGTTGTCCAACCCTTTAAATGCCCAAATCTTCCATGTAACCTCTTAGCCATCCAACGCTTAGCTGTCCAACCCCTCAGCTGTCCAACCACTCTGCCTAACCCCTTAGCCATCTAACCCTTAGCTATAAGATCTCACCTCAAAAATTCTGTAGAGAATTTGTGGCATGAAGAGATCCTTCGTACTCAAAACTCCAACTAACCTACTTGACCAACTTGCCCGACCAACCTACCCGACCAACCTACTTGGCCAACCTGCCCAACCAACCTACCTGTCTAGCCTACTCGGCCACCTGCCTGACCAACTTACCTACCTGACTACCCTACCCATTCAACCTAATCGCCAACCTTCCCGGCCAACTTGTCTACATGACCTTCCCTGCCGAGCTATGTGAAACCTCAAGAAAATTTCTCCATACAAAATCGCCTTTCCTTGAAATGTTTTTTCAAAAATTTGCCAACAATTTGAAAGTCAATTTTTGAGATTCACCAAAAATTCTAAAATAATTTTTCAGAGGGGGCTTCTTAAAATGAACCATGTACTCAACTAGAGATGACTTGTGTAGTTTCTCCTATTTTTAACCTAGTGCATTTTTGGGAGGTACTCCACTTGTGGGTAGATACTATTTTGAATTTCAGTTTATATAATATATTTGCATATTTTACATCTATGGTGGTTGTGATATATAATATTTATCCTAAACACACATTTTCATATCAATAGATGAATTATTTTTATACCCCTATGGTTTATCTAGACTATTCCACTTCCAATTTGCTTTGTGGACAAAAGTCACTTGAATACCTTGTTTTCTATAATTTTCAATTAATGGCTTTGTGGCTTTGGTCCTCATTATGGGTAATAATTTAGAATTATCCTCTTTTAATCCTATTCTCATGGAGGGTCTATACAATTTTGATAAAATGTTATGCCCGAGTATTTTATGATAAAATTGGTTTGGTTTTTGTAATTTATAATTCTATTCGAGAGATGGAGAATTGATATCCATAGCTGTAATTATCGGTTGTTTGGTAATAGATTTGGTTGTCCAACCCTTGTTAGTCATCATCCTTGTTTTTCTTTTATTCTCTTTCTCTCTCTCTTGACACGATAAGATGTCCTAATTTGTGGCCTAGTGGGTTGTGTTTTTACCATCCACCCGCACATTGATGTTTTTTTGCTAGGCTAGGACCCTCTCTCTAGCTAAATATATAAAAATGACATTATGAATATAATCCTAATAAAATTATAACTTTAATATTAAATTCTAATTTCGAATCCAAAAATTGGGGATGGTGCAAATGTGACAAAATTTGGATCACTTTTGTGTCAAATTTTCACCACCATGCCATTTGAATTAAAAATAAAAATGATGGGATCATTTTCCTTCCTCTTTCATTTTTACTTTGTGGGACATGGGAACACCGAAAAAATGAAAAATACCTAATAGAGAGATAGAAAAAATAAAATGTGTGAAATTTCATGGATCACATATAGAGAGAAAACAACAAGAGAAGTGTAGTTACAAAGTCTATGAGGAGTAAGAAATATCGGAGATAGAATGAGAGAACAACCATGCACAATCAAAGAGGAGTAGGTGGAAGAGGATATATACTTCAAACAATGACAAAGATAAGTAGTTACATATTTTTCATAGAATAGAGAAATTTACTCCATAGCAAAATCCAATAATGTTTTTAACACAAAACAATATATCTCAATAAAAATAGCAAATAATAGAAAAAATCCTGAAAAAATATTAAACCATAGAAAAAACAATAAACACTAGTGAAAAAATTAAAACAAAGAAAAGAAAACCTTAACAAAAATAGCAAGCCCTATGCAAAAAAAAAATTCAATTTTAAATTAAAAACAACAAACCCTAAAAATTCTTTGAAAAAACTACTAACACTAACAAAAAGTGAAAAATATTAAAAATCGTAAAACTTCCATTTTTCCCTATATTTATTAGAATTTTGTTATCGAATTTTAAATTTATGACATATACTTATTAAATTATTATTATTCAATTAGTATTATTTATCTATTTTTAATATTATGCACATAAAAGCAAGCAATCTTGTTATCATAGCTCAATTGCTTTGAAAAAGGCATTGTATAGTGTGGGGTGTGGTCAAACTAGTGTTCACAAACCCATCACACCCATCAACACCACCCCTAATCATGTGCCTTAACAATCTACAAGTGATAAGATTAATAGGACAACCTTTGATACAATGAGGTAATATTAAAAGTGATAAGATTAAAAGTGTTTCATTTTCAAGGATACAATGAGGTAATATTTGATTTTATTTTACAATATTTGTAATCGTGCTTAAAAAATTATTTTATAACTTATTAGGGTTTTATATTTATTTGGATTTTTAATTTATCTTATGATTGTGTATCTTCTTCTATTATGCATGTGCATTTGTAGCCTCGTATATCTCGTAATTAACGGTTTGTAAGTTGAAGATTCCCAGAGACGAATTTTCATGTTTCACCTATGTAAGGGAGATAAGGATGTAAATTTTTATTTTAGTATATAATATTTGTAGTTGTGTTTAAAAATTAATTTATAATTTATTGAGGTTTATAATTTATTTAATAATTACATATCGTTGTCTTATGTCTTCTATGTCATTGTCTAAAGTGACCTCATAAATCATAAACAAACCAATTTAAATGACAAGAGACCACCCCAAAGATTTGAGAAGATGTTTCTTACTGACATTGAAGGATGATATAGATGTTGCACTTGATTTTATGATGATCAATCATCTCATCTAACACTAAACAATTACATGTATCGAGTGTGGGGAGTTCGAATGTGAAAGTATGTCAATTATGGCATAAAAATAATCAACGGTCCTTGGTCCATTAGTGATTATGTTGGATCTTATAAAGCCCACCAAGGATCAAGTCCTATTTAGTGCAAGGCCTGGAGATACCCAACACGGAGATTCAAAATGGTTGAGGCCAGGATCGTGCCTTGGGTGAATTTGATGGCGTGGATGCCCCTAATCGTAGTTGCTTAGTTTAAGGTGACCACTATTATGGTTGTATGCTTACTCATAATTTTAACCTAGGATATGCTTCCTCCGAAGTATGAGTAGAGATACCGATAATCTATGTAAAACTAGTGCCAAATTGAGTGCACACCTAAATAAAAAAATTCAAAATAAATAAAGTACTTTAATTTCCCTATTCTATTTCATTTTAAATGAAATTTTTATGTGAGAAAAATGTGATTTTCATAAAATTATCACTTTGAATACAAATTTAGTTGATTAAATGTAGAAAATGGTTGAGTGATTGTATTAAAAAAGAATATGATAATGTCTACTATAATGTGAGCATTGTGGATAAATTTATGATATATGAATAATACACTAAAATAAATTTGAGTAATATTTTTATTTATTTATATGTTAATATTGAATTACTTAAAATTTTAACGTGCATAAGAATTATAGGAGAAATATGCGGGAAAGCTTAGTCGACAACCTATGGGCATGAATGCAACTTTGTGGTGAAAATAATATTAAAAGCGGTAACAACATGAAACAAAGCAAGGTTATGGTAGTTAAAAAAATAGAAATATAATAAAAAATAATTATTTCTTTATAATTACGCCGAAAGTCATTTTAACATAGGGAAATCATGATGGGCATCTAACAACATCGAGATATATCGAAGGATGTTGAAGGATGAGTGAAATTGAGCCATAATTGTGCGAAACTTTGAAACTATGTGCGGTGAAAAGTGATGCTTTTGATTGGGCAAGTAATTACGCCAAGGCGTTCTCCCTATGGGAAAGAGATTTGCGGACATTCACAAGAGACTGTGTTAAATTTGACGACCGAAATTTTCTTACTATTTTAAACAATTTTTAAAATTAATATAAAAACAAGTTTTTTCAGTTATTTTTACGCTTTTGTTTTCCGTTTTTGCATATTGCGGGTTTATTGTTTTTAGTTTTTTTTTTTGTTAAGAGTTGACTAGGTCTTATTCTGATTGAATCAATAGATTCAGGTGGCTGTTATCTCCTAGTTACCACAAAATTATCTCCCAATTCTTAATATGCAAAATTATGAAATTAAAAATACCTCCACAATTGTCCATGAAATCCTTGATCACTTGTTTTACAGAATCCACCTATTATAGAAGAAGATAACTAGAGTTGAGTTGCATGAGTTAAAAAAATAGAATCAATATGTTGGTGCTATTGTCTATAGTCACTTAATGTATTTTTTCATTAAACCAGAGCAGTCTTCTTTGTAAGAACCCGTTTTTACATGTGCGGGTTTATTTTTTTAGTTTTGTTGTTTGTTAGGAGTTGACTAGGTCTTGTTCTGATTGAATCAATAGATTCAGGCAGCTGTTATCTCCCAGTTGCCACAAAATTATCTCCCAATTCTCAATATGCAGGATTATGAAATTAAAAATACCTCAACAATTCTGCATGAAATCCTTGATCGCTTCTTTTGCAGAATCTGCCTGTTATAGAAGAAGATAAGTAGAGTTGAGTTGCATGAGCTAAAAATAGAGAATCAATATGTTGGCGCTATTGTCTACAGTCACTGCATGTATTTTTGTGTTAAACCAGGAACACTTTGCACTTCAATTCTCTCTAATTCAGTTAGAAAACAAAAAGAGTTCATTGTCCCTAAAAAGCCATTTAAAAAGTTGTTTTTATTTATGGATTATATCAAGGAATTGTGTATTGAAGAAACTTAGAGTACTGCTTGTGGTTTCTAAAATTATAGAAAAATTATGAAATTGGACTTAGTTAAACAGGAATCACGTGCTACATTTGATCTTGGCATTGTCATTCAAGGGGTATCAAATGTATCCATGTTTACTGAAATAAGATTTGAAATTGTATATGTACGAATTTGTAACAAGTTTGATTTGAAGAGATGATACCTTTAAATTAAGTGGTTCATCTATATTTCTACACTTACAAAATAACACTTTTCAACATACATGTTCAATTTTATACCAAGTCCTCTTCACATATTGTCTGGGTACCATATACCACTCTTTTCATGTATGCATTAATGTCTCTTTCATGTACTACTGGGTATATTGAAATGACGATTTTCTTCCATGTACCAATTAGTATATAGGAAAGTAACATATATAGTGCATATATATCAGACTAACAATATATAGAACCAATCCATCTCCTATAATTTTTACAATGGTTTCCAATGGACCAAAGTATTTTCCGCCAAATATACAAATTCTTTGAGATGACAACTAATCTGCATGGAAAACTTAGGTGAAAACACATTTGGAATTTAAGGAAATATGGCATGCTTTTTATGGATCATACACTCGACATGCTCTTGATGCTAACCAATGGTAGAATTTTGGAAAATCCAACTAAAAGGGAGATTCAATAATCATATTTGGGGTATTGAAAGAGGTATATCCATATACCTATGAAGTTAGAACAATTAAGGAAGCTTACACCAAGAAATATGCACCTCCCTCAAGCCCCTATCTTGCAAGGAACAAAACAATCATCAATGAATTGATAATAGAGAACCATTGGATCTGATCATCTGTCATTAAAAGGTATGTATTCCATCGAGATGCCCATTTTACAATGATTTCTACATGAAGAGCATATTTTTGTTTATTTTTACCCCTGTTTTGTTGTTCATTTTTCTTGAGCCCGTTTCAGTCATCCCTACTTAGGATTCAATAATTCTTTCTTGTTTTTGGTTGAAATCTTTATTCTTTCATTAAATATTCATCCCTTAAAACAAAGTTCTCGGAAGAAATAGGAAATCTGGCCTCTGTTATGCCCCTGACAAAATATGTTGTTACAAAATCAATCACACCCCTTATCAAAATCAACTACAAAAGTAATAATCACTCTAAATCAAATAAAATATCTTGTTTGGCATTCAAATTGCATTGTACACATGTGATTGCTAGTTATATACTCCTAGTACTTTAGAGCATTCACTGGTGTTTTGAAGATCATCCTCTAGCATATATAATATTGAAGTCCAATGTATAGTATAATTCTTTTATGGTTTAGTGTATCTTATGTTGCTCTTGTAGATCATTGTGAAAAATGTTGTATTATGGGGATAAGAGACACATATATAAAAAAATATAGATAAAAAATTATTTAAATATTTATACTTTATTCAATGAAGTTAAAGGGTTTAAAATTTATTTAATAGTTCTTAAGGTCTATACTATATTTAATGGTCATGTTGGAATATTGAAAAGATCATCTTTACTATTAATTTGCAAGTGTTATTTATATATTATTTCAAGGTCTCAAATATTTGTGGAATGATTGGAATACACTAGAAACTCACAATTATAATTTTATTTACTTTTTTATAGCAATATAATTTTCTTTAAATATATATATATTCATTGGAATTTATGCATGATTTAAAAACAAAGTTCTATGTCAATATTTATTTATTGATTGTTGGTAAAGTTCAATCTTCTATATTTTCTTGTCTTTTTGTCATGAAATCATTTATTCATTTCTCGTATGTTTTGTTTTTGGTACTAATGTATCCCTCTAAAGATGAAATATAAAAACATAAGATCTTGTGAAATCCCTCATTCACTTTAGTATGTGGGGAATGTGGCTTTTTATTGCATACATGATTCATTTGTGACGAGGGGTCTCTATCCCTATGAAGCCACTATGAAACACCCCAAGTCGGCATCGATTACTCTTCAAAAAGGTTTATGTAAGTTTCCTTCCAAAGAGGAAGAAACATTCTTCACTTGTTCTCCTTGCTACATCTTTCATATGAATTCTAATATGTGCCCTCTCCCTCTCCCCTACCCTAAAATATAAATGTAAGTGTTTTTTAACAATTTTTACTTCATTTATTGTTTGACATGGTGATTTATTTGTTTTCATTTTCAACTTGGAGCAATGAAGACTATAAAAATAATTCCCCCTCTAATTGGTGTGACTCTAACTACGCCCCACTTTCAAAAGGAAGAAGAGTTTAAAAGGATTCAATTTGTTGTTAATGTTTTACATTACATGCAACCAAAACCAAAAAAACTAATGATATCGAAATGGTCGAGAACACCTACACTTGATGTCAACATCCCCTTTGTACCTTTCTAAGTTTCAAGGTACTACCATCGATGTCGGTGTTTGATTGAAGTTGATCAAGTCTTGATGGATGTAAGTCCTCATGTCCTATAACGCAACTCCGCACTAAAGACACTAAACATAAATGATTAGATAAATGGATAGATAAATTTCCCAATAAAGGTCAGTTCAAAATCTAGAAAGGCTTCCTTGGAGGATGTTAGCTCATTTTGTAACAATTAATTGAATCGAAAATAATGTTATGGATGAAGATAAAAATATATAATCAACGTAGATATATAGATAGAAGAGGGAAGCTCTAGAATTCTAGATGGATGGGAAATTTTTGTGTGGCTTTGAAAGTAGCCCAAGTGAGGGTAGATGTAATTTGGACACATTCAAAGTATTCATAGTAGAATTCATCAATTTCTTGTTCTATCTTGTGAAGGAATTCAAACTAGTCCTCAATGTCCTCTTCAACGATAGTGAATTTGGTAGCACAAAGTTTTAGTTCATGTAAGATGTTGTAGTGTTCCCGAGAAGAATTGATGCTTAACTATAGGAAGGTCACAAATGCTGGTAATTAGATGTGAATGTCTAGGTAATTCCATCTAACAAAGAGCCATGCTTGGAGACTAATGTTAAATGTAGAAGATTTGATAAAAATAGATAAAAAATGATAAAATGATAGGTTTTGACAAGAATCTCCAGAGATTTATGTAGTTTTTGAGAGTTTAATAAAAATGAAAGATTGAAGCTAAGGAATGATGTTTCGATTGATTATGATTGATAATAGATAAATAAGGATAAAAGAAGTACCTTGGAATGTTTTGAAGCTAAAATATGCCTCAAACCTTGAATGAAAAAGATCCGAGTAGAATGTGTGTGTTATGACGAAAGCAATGATCTCCAGATACTTGAAAAATGCTTGATGCATCTTGATGATGCTTGTTGATGTCTTGTGTGTTGAAGTGTATGATAGGATGCTAGAATTTGAGACAAGAGATTAGGGCTGGTGATTGAAAATCGAGGCTCAAAATTCCAAAGTTGAAGATCCTAGAGGAAGAGCTGAAAGCTCATATTTATAATCATTGGTGATTCAACTAAATCATTGATGATCTATATTTTTTTGGAATAACAAGTGTTAAAGTGGTTAAAACCACTTCTAATCGAGGTTGTTTGGTTTTTGGAGTTTGGGTAAATGTTTAGAAAAATGTTGGAGGTCAAGGTGTAGGAGTTGAATGGTTATGGGATGGTTATATTTTAGATTTGTTTTATTTTTCTTTTTTATTTCAATTGGTTTTGGGTGGTTAAGTGTAGATTGAAAGGAGTTAAGGATAGAATTTACAGTTGTAAAGGATATTTATGTGAGGTAAATATGATGGAGAATTTTAGACTTAGGATAAGGAACATATGAATGAGATAGTGATTTTGATTAATGTAATAATGTAAGTGATGAAGGAAAATGAGTGGTGTAAATTTTGAGTGTCTACATTTTCCCCTTTTTGTCGAGTAGTTTGGTGTAGGAAAAGTGCTAGAAAAAAATGATGATAGATTGATTTGTATGGGTTCTCCCCCTCAAAATGGGGTGACTGTAACATAGTGTAAGGAACACTAGTTTGATAGGTTTGGTTGGATAAGTTTGACATGTATTTTTTAAAGTTGCCCCATGTTGGGGTACTAAAATGAGGAATGCTACCATGGAATCAAGTGATAGGGGAGCCAAAGGTCATTACCTATGGACATATGATCCGTAAAGGTAGGATGTAAGGATATGACATATCCCGAGATGATTTATTTGTTTGATATTTAATATTTCAAGGATTGGGGTCCTTTTAAATGAGACCATGTGTTGAGAAATGGGATAAATTGATTTTGATTTTAACAAAGTTACGGATAAATGTGAAAAATAGTGTGAATCACTAGTGATTTAAGAAATCACGGGTGATTGGGATGAATCCCTTGATGATTAAGGAATGTTGGTGATTCCCATGAAAGATTTTGGGGGACCATAAAATCCCTAAATTGGCAAGGAATAGTTCATTATTGTGACCCAATTTTTGTGATTTATGAGAGTAATTGAGAGCGATTGAGAGTGAAGGTGTCTTGAGCAGACATAGGAGGCCCACACATGCAAAGGTGAGTCCTCAATCTTGTCATTTTTGATGAATTTTAGTTATTTTTGTTTTTTTTTGTCATTTTATTATGTATGGAGGTCCTATTTTGAAATCATTGGAATCTCCGCCGATTGAGTGAATGTTAGTGATTCAAGTGAATCACCAGCTGATTGGTTTGAGTTAGCTACGTTATGGTAGGGTTTTTTGTTGAAGGTCCATTTTTTAGATAAAGTTTTTTGATTTTTTAATACTATGCAATGGATTCTAATATGGGTTTTTGTGGGAAGGTGGATGAAGTTGACCATTCAATACATGATACAATTATTTTAGAGGAGGTGCAGATAGACATGGAGATGATGATTGGGCCCATGTAGAGGAAGTGGGATTTGTGGGGATGAGGGATTACAGGTGGATCTATAGATTTCGGGGATTTTTGTTAACACCGATGGAGAGGTGAGAACCCCTCCACTTGTAATTTTTGGTTACTGACATGAGAGATTACTATTATAGTGGAGGATATTCACATGATTATGAGATTTCCAGTGTGTGGAGAGGGTATTTATACTATTGATGAGTCTAGAGAGAGGGTGTTATGAGGAGGTTGTATGGGGATGATGTAGAGGATGTGAAGTATTTGTCAGGAGATTTTTCTTATCGGTCTTTTGTATTTTCCATCAAGAGATGGGTGCACATGGATGATGATGATGATGATGATGGCTATCGTGTGTATTTACCTCCTTGATTCTTGGGGAAGTAAGTTCCCTGTGGATGATGACAAGAGTAGTGGAAGAGATAATGGAGCATCAGATTGTCTTCAAGTGGGTACCAACACTATTAACACATATATATAAAGCGTTATGAGCTTGGAAATTCCACAAGTGGTTTGGTATTGATGTAGTGTTCTCATTACAATGTTAGGTATACAAGCATATAGCCATTGTTCATCTGTAGGGTTTTCCATGGGGTGGAGTGAGTGATAGGCATGTTGGTTTTATGAGATGGAGAGAGGATATGTGTTGAGCATGACAGAGGATGAGGAAGGTGAGCTACTATAGAGATATTTTGATAGGATTGCAGGTGGGTGATGTGATATGGAGGCCTTATCTAGAGTTTCTTGAGTAGTCTAGATATGAGCATGAGTTTGTTGGGACACAAGAAGATTTGTGGATACAAGAAAGGTGAGGATGGGAGTATGATATGGTTATATTTAACCGGTCGATAACTTGATTTGGTTTGATACAGGATGTACCTGAGGATCCAATACTTTATAGATGAGAGGAGGGAGATTCGAGACTCAAGACTATTACAAGTCATCCTTTTGTGATAATATAGGAGTGGGGGCTATGGGTTTAGATGAGGAGGGAGAATTAGTTCCTATTGATGATGCCAAAGTGACAACTAGTTATAGTGAGTGGTGGATGAGGGCATATGTTGAGTCCGAGAGGATTCAATTGATTCATAGGTGGAGGAGAGTGCATGCTTGGGTAAAGGGAGCAAAAGAGGTGGTGAATGTTAATGATGATGAGGATGAGGGGGATTTGGTAGCTATGGTGACACGGTTGATGATCAAAAAGGCCAAAGTGGAGGATGAGAGGGATAGTTTGAGATATATATATATATATATATATATATATATATATATATATATATATATATGATTTGGTTGGGGTGAGGGATAAGTTGATTAGAGAGAGAGATAGTGTCATAGCTTAGTGAAATGGGCTTAGAGCATAGCTAGCATAGGAGGTATTTTATCGAGACCAATATCGATAGTAGTGAGATACCCTAAAAAGGGATCTCAACATTACATGATCTTAAGTGTCATGTGCGAGTTAAAAACTCGTGCACAAGATAATGATCGAGATCAAGCATCGGGTATGATTAATGTTGCTCATTATTAGTCCTTGCGTGCAGATTTGACATACTATGAGGATATGGTTATACATGACTTTCCTAATGCAGTTTTATATGTATATAATCTAGTTCAAAGAGGGGAAATGCCTAGTGTGAGTGCGGGGAGTGTAGGCCAACCACCTCGGGGTTGGATAGAGGAGATGGTGGTGGAAGGGGTGCTCGGGGGAGTAATGGGATTGTTTTCCGTGTCGGTGAGTTTTAGGAGATGTTTAGTTTACTAGAGAGTGATTATGTGTATTTTGATATGTATATAGCTCTTTGTGAAGCCTTTTATGTATATGATTTATGGAGACTCTTTGATGATGTATTTGGACTTCGATTATGTGTGTGTTTGTGTGTGTGTGTGTGATGATGATGATGATGATGTGGTTATGATTTAGAATTTTTAATTTGTATGTGTTGGTTATGATATGTGTTTTAATGTTTTCTTTAATTGATGTATTTATGTGTTTTTAAATAAGGATAATGTGAAATATATGATTATATGTTTAAATGTGATTTGGATGATGATGTATGATATGACTTAAAATGTGATCAAAAATGTTTATCAAAATGTGTTCTATCTTTTGAAGTAGGAGTGGAAAATGGAATGATTTATTTTGATATGTATTTGATACATACATGATGGGTATAAAAATGTGGAAACACTTGCACTTCTAGACTTAAATAATGTTAACACAATACCATCAGTGGGTAGTGATATATTGGACCTCAGATATAAAGGTGGAGTGATTAGATGCGCCTTCCTTGAACATGAAAGGGGTTTGACATGTATAGGTCATATGGGAAAGAGGGTTATCCTTTTCAATAGTTTCATAGAGAAATGACCCAACTAAAGATATATTGATTTTTGATGCAAAATGATTGATGCAGGAAGTTTGCTAGAATGGGAAAGTTGATCGATGCGAGAAGATTTCCTAGGATTTTTGATGTTTGATTTTTTTGAAGGTTGATCGATGTGGGAAGCCTCTTTACATATGTAGACATCCTTCGAGGGAGTGGTCTACAATTTTTATTTTTGATTTATACAAATAACCATCCTTCGAGGGAATGATATATGGTTTTGACTAGTAGTTGTCCTTATATAGGACCAATCTAATTTTTATTTTGATAAATTTTGACATATAATTTTGAATATTTGTCCTTCGATGGATCGGTCTATTTTTTTCTCTTTTTGATGATAAAAACATCTATATATATATTTTTGACTTTATTTTGAACTCGAGGAAAGACCCTAATATACTATTTTAAGGAGGGGAAAGAGATGTGTATATGACCTACACATACATGCCCCATGACATGTTCTAAGTTGTCTAGAGGTTAGTGGATGTAATGATTGAGGGGTTCAAACTAAAGAGGAAATTTTCATGTGAAAGATGCAATGAATAGAGTCGTGGTTCTCATCTTTAAGGTTTATGAATATAGTGACGGAAAACCACATGCTTTCAAATCATCGCAATGATAAGATGACTGATAAATGATGAGATAAAATCTTATATATAACTAATGTCATGATGATCAAGAGATAACAATAGAAAGGATGCAAGTGCAAGGAATTCAAATGTTCCTTTTTAGGTTCACCATCAAGGGAGGCTAATCGATACGCTCCCAAACCATACTTGTGAGTAATGACATATGGACCGATCTAATTAGAGGCAAACTTTCCACATTTACTCCATTCTAAAGTAGTGACATTTTGATTTTCTTTGAGAATGTGATCAAAAATTTTGAAGCCATGTTCTTTTACATGTTTATTGTATGCACGTTTGACATGTTATTGATATTCTTGTTTATGTTCGAGGGCCATTACTCATTTTTTATCTAATAATTCTAATTGTGATAAACAGTCTTGTTGATATTATTCGTCGGGGATAAAGTATTTGAGTGATACACGAGTGATGGAATTTTAACTTCAAGGGTATAACCACCTCGAATCCATAGAATAGTGAGAAGAGGGTAGCATGTGGGAGTATAGATGCTAGTTTGATAAGCCCACAAATAAAACATGATTTGGAGATGCCAATTCCTTCCTATGTCGTCTACTCTTTTCATGATTTGGAGATGCCACCTATGATGACAAAGAAAGACGTGCATTGAAGAAAATATCTTTTAGCATTTCGTGATAGATCAAAAGGGATTTTAGATTCAGAAAGATAGTTGAATGTTTTATAATACCATATATTTGTTGGATGGTTGTCAACAATGTTGATCTAGAAGGGAGTTAATTTTAATCTGAGGGTGATCTAATCTTTGAAAAAATATGGATACTTCGAGTTTTCAATCAATACTTCATTTTGTAAAGGGACGATGGCTCCTAAAGAAGCCATTGTATCTACAAATTTGTTAGAAGATCATGGAATTGTTTTGGTGGTATAATGATTGAAGGCTCCAAGGAGAAAATCAACATTGGCTTTATACTTTTGTAATATTTCAAAATTACACTAATATTTTGCTTTGACTTGATTGATGATGAGTTGCGAGTCTCCTTAGATTTTAATTATATGGACACTTAATAAGATAGTGGTTGTGAGACCCATTGTTAACGCTTCATATTTTCCCATGTTAGTAGTGCATTCAAAGTTAAGTTTAAATGATTGTGGAATAGGAATCCCTAAGGTGGTATGATCAGACACCGGATCTTCCCCTTGTTGGCATTTAGATCCACCAAAGAAGAGGGTCATTTCGATGGGAATGGATTCATATTTGCCAATAGTATTTATATATTCTTTAGGGAATTTTTGTGAGGGATATGAGTGTTAGAAAGTGAAGCTTTAACAAGCTGGTTTGTGATGGATTGGCACTTACTAGAATTTTGTGATATGAATTCGTGGTCAAAATCACCATAAGCATGAACAACCCGATTATGTGGGCACTTTGATATAGTTTAGAATGCATATTTTTGAGTGGGTTAAAGTTGTTAACGACATATGTTTTATGATTGAGAAGATGGTGTCGTAGTTTAGAGGTCACAAAGTGCTTAACACAACATAAATTTTCAGCCTCAGATATAACGGGTTTTGTATTTGTGGAGTGTACGGCTGATGTAATAGACGACTTGAGTCATCACGATGGGTGAGCATGGATCCTAAAGCATGGTCTGTGGTAGATATGTAAAGATAGAAGGGTTCCCCTTCACGAGGTTGTATAAGTATGAGAGGTGATAAGAGATAATGTTTGAGCTCGTTGAATGATTTTTAACAATCAAGATCCCATATTGTTGGTTGGATATTTTGTCAATCCAAAATATGAGGTTCAACCACAGTACATGGGATTAAATCCCTCCTCAAAGACAAGTGAGGTGACAAGTGAGGCTGCCTATTTATTACTAATCTAAAACACAACATAAATAATATATACAGTATTCACACTAATCTAACCATTGGGGTTGGGATAGAATCCCGAAATCCATATCCGCACTATGTGAAGATGTTGTTTTTATAAATGGACTGGGTCAGAAATTATTACAATGTAAGAAGCACAATGGAAAGGAAATGAGAGGAACGTATTTTCTTTCGAGTAAACACAGAGCACGAAATAATCATACGAGCTTTAGATAACAAATGTAATGTTTGAAATGATTAGAATCATCAAGATGCTAAACAAAGAATAGCTTAAGAGTATGAACATAAGAACAATATCTTAAGAAAGATACATCTCACAACACAAAGTTTGCAAAATAGCATCAACTTCTATTCCTCAAATGATTAAAAGAAAACACAAAGTTTTTCTTCTTCACAATAGCTCCCAATGTTTCAAAAATCTCAACCCTTTGGAATGTACACACATCCCTTATTTATAATAAAAATAGTTGAGAGAAAATAGGACAAACCCTATAAAACAGTCTTTTAAAAAGAGTCCTATTTTGCTTGGCTCTCACGCAGGAGACCAAGTCACAATATGATTCAAAATGTGACGAAACAGAAATGAAAAAGACATGTCAATTTCAAGATTGAAATGACACGTCGCATCAAGACTTAGTCTGAATCGTCATCTTTTGCTTCTTCATCTTTCTCTTCCTCCAACTGAGCCTGTTTGTTCCGAAATTCTTGGAACTTCTAGATTATACCTTGCATCTCATTTTTGTCAGGCACAGTGGAATGATCACTCAAAACTTCACATGTTTCATGAGTGTCACTGGCACTACCGGGAAGTTTTCTCAATCTTTTGTTGAGTTTTCTCAAGGCCTCCAAAGAATGTTCAATCTTTACAAACCTGTCAATGATTTCAATGCCAAATCCATGAGTTGGTTCATGCTGAATTGATTCTTGGATTTGTTTGAAAAGATCATCAGCTGATAGGATGCCCGAGTTTCCACTTGACACTTTTGCGCAAATTTTCAGCAATTCTTCTTCTAGGTCACTTTTTCCATCAATCAATTGATCTCTTGATTCTCTCAATTTACCACAAGCTTTGTTAAGAATCTTTACCCTGAACCTGATGGCTTTGGTCAGCTGGAAATGCTTATCCGCATGTGGGATGATGCCTTCTTCTACCAAGATGCGTGATGGAATTTTCTTTAATACCTTGAGAGCTTCGAAAGTCAAATCAAGATGTCCAATTTCTTGGGAGAAATCATCATCCATATTTTCTCCATCACTCTATATATTCCCCAAAGATTGATAGACTTCTACGGCATCTTGAATCACTTCTTTCCCCTATTGGAGCAGCCTTTGGGTCCACTCATCGACCACCCTTCCTTTTTCATTAATCTTCTCGATTATAGGCACTGATGAGAAATCAAACCTGACAGGGACAGAGGAAGATGGTATGGATTCAAGGGGTTTTGAGAGCTTAAGTAATACCTCAGTTAACTGCTCCACCTTTCCTTTAAGCTCATCTCTGTTGTCCTTTGTTTCCTTCAATTTCTGGCATAGCACGTTTATAGCATCCCGTGCATCCTGTTGTGCTCCTTCTGTTGTCACTTCTCCTAGAGCCACCCTGGTTATCTGATAGTCAGAGGCCGTTATGTCCTCTTTGGTTTTGTCAGTCGCAGGAGTGGCGATCTCTGTAAACTTATGCCCCGAAGTGTCCACCAAAACCCTTGAAACTATTTTGGGTTTCTTGGCTGATTTAGCAGTAGAAGCCTTGAGTGAACTAAAATCAAAGGCTGGTATGGGTACAATCACCTTCCTCTTCCTCAGAGTTTTCTCAAGTAGCCATTGAGGCATGTCAGAGGGAGTTTCCACTATTGTAGAAGTTGGTATCATACTTTCAGGGGGAGAGGGATCCACTGGCGGAGTGGGGATAGTTACCAATGTGGTAGCAGATTCAATAAAAAGAGGCACAAGAGGGGGCGTGTTGGTGATTACTTTGGTCCCAGCAGAGAGGGGTGAGAGTCCAGAGAAAATGCTAGCCATGACTGAAGAAGTAGATGGGGAAAGAGGAGGTAGAAGTGGTTGTGAAGGAGGAAGCGCAGATCCCGACTCCAAAGCCTGGGATGCAAGAGATAAGGTCACTTCAGTTGGGTAGTCAACAAATGGTGAAACTAGAGGCTGGCTTACTTCTCCTTCCAAAGAAATTTCTCCTATTTCTGGTGGTGTTGGTGATTCTGGCACATTCACCGTTTCAACTGGAGAAATAATTGAAGAGATTTCTCGTTCTCTTCTCTTCTTGACAAACTTGACCTTTATAGGCCCCTTAGAAGATCTTTTGTCTTTTCCCTTTTTGGAGGGCCCCGCCTCTGAAGCAACCAACTTTGAAAAATTATCATCTTTAAAACTCATTCCCAAGAGGTGAGCCATGCTTTGGTGCATGCAAGAATCGGGCTGATCTATCTCGTAATGGAGGGATTTTTCACCGATAGACCAATCAATAGGTGGGAAAACATATTGATCTTCATTCAATCCATCATAGGAAGGATCCAAGAACACTTTCATTATCGCTAGTACCTTCTGGTATGTTAGCGAGCTCAAGTGTTTGAATCTCAGCAAGTGTCAATCTGCTATGATCTTTTCTTTAGACAACCTCATCACGTAAATCAATCCAGATGTTTTCTATGCTTAGCATGTGCAGTGCAAAGTTCCATATGCCTTAAGGACTCCTCGAAAATCAAACCCGTCTTGGGGCTTCATGTGCTTCTTCAACTTATCTTGAAGCTCATGGACAACGTTCTTGGCTTTCACCACTATTGAACAAGTATACCTTCCAATAGAAATTGGGAAAGATACAATGGACTTGTGTTTACTCTCTGTTGAACTTGTGAAAATCCAACAATTGCCTCGACCAACTCCATCAAGATTAGTTTTCCCCTGGATATCGGGAAAATGAAAAGGATCCCCTGGGTTCATGACTACTCAAGATATGTGAACTTCTTAAATTTCAAGAAGACACAACCCCATTTTGAAACTTCAGCCCATGCCTCATCAGAGACTCTCATTTTCCTTAGTTCAAGGTTTAACTCTGCAAATGTTCTCGTAAAAGAAGGCATCGTTTACCCTTCGAATTGGTCTTCGACCCTTTTCTTGTCATTTGAGGAAAATAATGATAAAAATGATCCACTGCCTTGTTCCCATTTGTGTCCAACACAAGATAGTTTCTCATGTTGGCCATTGCATAGGTGACATACGAGGACATATAAAAATTTCCCGTAGACAGATCGTTGTCATTTGAGAATCTATCTCATATCGATAAGAGTACCCCAATCAATTCCCTGTTGATTCTTCTTAATAATGATCATGAACTGGTACATCCATCCTTGGAAAACATTTGATTCAGGGAAACCAAAAACCCGACTCAATAGAGTAATGATATCATTGATTTCCGAATGTAATCACTTGGGAACAAGTCTTGGGAACTTGGAAACAACCGATTTGGATTTGATTAGGAACTTCTTATTCACGTGCTTGATGCAATCCTCTTGATCATTGTCCCAATATTTTTGGGCTGACTTGAGATCCACATCTCCATATTCCTCAAAATTAGGCAGCTTGAGAAGGTCATCGAAGTAACCTCCATCCAACTTGATTACAACTTCTCCCGCCTAGTTTTTCACAGAACGAGAAGCAGAGTCATAATTCAAAGCACAAGCTAAGATGAACTCGGGGCACTGAGCGGACATAGGGAAACCTGCTGCAAGAGGTAGACCACTGTCAACTATTGATTTCATCCATGGAGTCTGAGAAGAGCTCTTGACCCTATTCCAAAAATCCTCCATATCTATGTTTCCGAGCTCTGTATCCCGGATGTCGTAATTACAGTCAATGTAGGAGGGAGACTCCACCTTCCTGAATTTGTACTTCATCCTCCCTAATTTTTCAGTCTTATCTTGTGATGGACTAGGGTCCGACATGAGGAATTTCAAAGGAGGAGAGTGTCGGAGATCAGAAGGTGTTGAACACTTCAGAAAACCCGACACACTGGAGATGCCGAGAGTTGAAATAACCCGACACACTAGAGATGCCGGAGAGTTGAAATAACCCGACACACTGGGAGGATCTTGGAGAGTTGAGAGTTGGAAAACTTGATACTTTAAACTTTTCGATATACTGTGGGTTTTGAACACTGCAAAGCACCCTGCGAAACCCGAGAAAGAGGGAATGGGGTAATTGTTGAGTTGAAACATGCAAGTTTTTCATCACTGTTGATATCCCCAATATATTTTTAATTATAATGACATCTTAGGGAATAAAACAAAGTGATTATTCCAAAGGGGTAACCCTAAAACACAAACCTGATTTAGAAAGCAACACCCAAAATGGAAAAGATAAAAACCCCAACAACCCTGATAAGAAAAGATAGAAACCTGGAAGAATTCTTTACACAATTATTCCACAAAAACCACAAACAAAGAATGAAGAAAAATACCTTCAACCAGAACAAGAAATGATCAAAAATGAGCAATGCAATCAGCACGAGGCGAGTCGGGTTTCTGGATTGAAGATGCATGCGCAAAAATCCACGAGGTAAAAAGTACATCTGGTAAAAATGACATGGAAATTTGAATATTTATAAGAAATTTTGCATTTAATACACTTCAGTTGACACGTGCCAACTACCCGAAAACTCGGCATTAATGCCATGTCAGCATGCTTGGGATATCCGGAAACCCGACACAAAGGGTTTTAGAGCAATTCGGGTTTCGGGTGTGGGAACAAGCGACATGAAGCATCATGCTTGATGGTCCTGAGAAACCTGAAACAAAGGAATAAATCGGGCTTCGGGGATCGGAAGACACGCGACATGAAGCATGTTTTGACAAAGGCATGTTCTAATGCTTGGAAGGTCTGCAAACCCGACTCGCCTTACTTGATGTGGGTTTCGGGTTTTGGGAACACATGACATGAAGCATCCAAAACACATGTTGTCTTGCTTGTGAAACCCGAAAACCTGATTATCTCTCTGAAAGGTGATTCTTAGAAAACCAGCTCAAAAATTTCTTAGGGTTATCTCATTTTTGGTATAAACTCAAAAATGAGATAACACATATGAAATCCACATCCTTGTGGAGAAAATCTTGGAATGGTTGATAGTTGGATAATTGAGATATGAAACATCGGATGGATTGTAACTTACCTTAAAGACTATGCAATTATTTGAGGTTGGATGGAGGAGGCATCTCAATGATCGCTTTGATTTTGGTTGGATCAACTTCAATATCTCGGATAGATACAATGAACCCAAGGATTTTTTTGGTGAGAACACTGAAAACACACTTACCGGGGTTGGGACAAAGGAAATACTGAATAATATGGATAAATATCGATTTAAGGATGACGAGATGATCTCTGCATTGCTTAGACTTCCCTAAGAGATCATCAACGTAGTCTTATACAATTTTTTGAATAAGGTCATGGAAGATGTATGTCATGGCACATTGATAAGTGGATCCTTCATTCTTAAGTCTAAAATGAATGATGCGATAGTAGAAGGTTCCCTAAGGGGTAATGAAGGATGTCTTATGTTGATCATCAATGGTGATGAGGATTTGATTATAACCAGAAAAACCATCCATAAGAGAGCATTTCATATCATGTTGTTAGATCAACTAGTTGATTGATATTTAAAAGAGGGAATTCATCTTTAGGGAAGGAAAGATTGAGATCCTAGAAAGTCAAGTGCAAATGCGTAACTTTCTTGAGGCTTTGGTTATGGGTACGATGTTAGAGACCCATTATGGATAGTCAATGGGTATGATGAAATTAGTAAAAGAAGACATTGTAACTCTTCTTTGATAAGGAGAGCCACACGGGATGCATCCTACAGAGCTTCTATTTGACGGGTTTAGCATTGGGATATGTGATGATGTTGTGTATGATGATATTAGATCGATACCTGACATATCACTATATGACTAGGAAAATGTTTGACTATATTTAGATAAGAAGTTAGTGAAATCATTTAATTCTTGTGGATTTAACAATTGATTGACCTTAACTATACGGGATTCTTGAATGGTCCCTAAGTTAATGTTGATGGTTGATTCATTGAGAAGGGTTGATGTATCAAGTGGTAATTCTTTTGAAGGAAATGCTCATCTTATCCCATATGGGAGAGAATATCTTGATTGTGACATGAAGGATATCGATGGTGGGTGAATCTTCTTCAATCATTTTGGCTAGATGAGAGGAAGTTTGTTTGGTGATGTGATTGGATTGATAAGTTAAAGGTCTAAGGAAATAGTATTGACTAAAAAAAGTTAGGTGGGATGGATATGGTGTCATCAGTGTCCATGGGGTCATCAGATTCATTGGATGATGATGATTCAAATTTGTGATATGTATGGATGTGGTTTGTTCAAATGAGTCGGAGTGGGTCTCTCATATCCTAGACCATATTTTTCATGTGGTTTAAGAGAATTTTGGATGATTAATTCATGTATTCCTTGTTCATAATGCCCAAGCCATGAAACCTTTCCAGGCACAATGGTGGAGATACATTGAGTAAAGTTTTGATTATATAAATATTGGAAATATGATGAGAAGGGCATGACATGATGTTATTCAAGGGATTGTGATGAAGGTTGGTCGATGCCTCCATAAACGAGGTTGGTTTTCAAATATGTCAGACCATAAGAGATGATATCTCCAACATCAGGCTCATACATAGGTTGTTTTTCGGTCTACCATACATTTTAGGTGTAGGTAGAGAATTAAGCATAAGGAGATGGTACTCCCCCAATGAAAAAGATGTCCCATGACATCTCCGAGGGAGGAGTCATCTAGAAATTTGGATGATGGGATAGATGTACTGGTAGATGCTTTGTCGGATGATTCTGATTTTGGTATGAGAATGTCCTTTGGATGTATATGTCATTTTAGTTCGCAAAAGGATTAGGATCTGCAGAGGTATCATGAATGTCTGGCCCTCATGCTCATATTTGTAGTGGTGAAGGGTCGAGGGGGACACACACATAATGTGCATATCCAAGGTCTTCCTAACAACATATTGTACTGAACTCTCCTTCTATGATGTAGAAGAGTTCTAGAAGGGTTTTAACGCCAAATTTAAGTGGTAGAATATAATGGTACCTAATGTGGGTGTGATGGTGTCATTAAAAATCTTGAAGTAAGATGGGTGTCTGGGTGAAATGACAATATTTCGAGTAGTCTAAGTTGATTGAAAGAAATGGAGGAAATGATGTTGATAGTAGCACCCCCATCAATCATGACCCTTTTGACAAGGACATCATTGATTTGAGTGGTGATGAAGAGGGTAAATCATGATCTTTGGTCGAAGTGATGGTATTTAGAAGATTCAAAGGAGATGGCAAGAGGATGCTTTAAGAGCACCTACAAAGTTTTTGAAAGAAGTTGGATCATATATGGGTACTGATATGGATTGAAGGGCTTTGATCATAGCTTGCTTATGTGAAGTGATGTTTGAACAAGCTCATAAAGTGAAATTTTAACTGGAGCTTGGTGTAATTATTTGATGACCACCTTTTTGTACCTAGAGGAAGAAGGTGGAGTGGTGAGGATGGAGATTTTGGATTTTTGATTAGATGATTCGGGTGTGAGAGAGATGGAAACCTTAGTTTTATCAGAAGAAGAGGAGAAAGTTCTGGAGGTGGAGGGATGGTGAAAAATCTTAGATTTATTTTGTTTGGATGGATTGGGATTATGAGCACGTGAGCATGTGGTGATATGGACAACATCAACTTGATGGGAAGAATATTTTTAGATGATGTCTTTGATGTGGATGAGGATGTGGATATAGATGTTGTGTGAGGTTTTATGGATTTGTGTGACTCTAAGGAAGAATACCTTTACTTTCAAGTTTCTTAATGATTGCGTGAAAGGATTTACAATATTCTACAAGAGTGTCTAGTGTTTGATGGTAATCACATAAAGCTTTGAAGTTATACTAGGATGGTTTCCAACCTCGAGATGCTGGATGGTTTGAGAGGAGGAAACACTACAAGTTTTGTTGAAGTAATTTTTCTAGAGTTGTTGCATAGTGGCCTTTAGATGTAGATGTTGATGGTGATGATATCTCACTGGGTTTAGTATTCACAAGAGACACTATTTTGGTTGTATATTGTTTAGTCTTTTGTAAATGGATATATTTCAAAGGTGTTGATAATAGGTGATTTAGATGAAGGATGTGGACCTAAGATAGATGGTTGATACTTTGATTTTTACATGGGATGATTTTGAGATATGACCGTAACCTTTTTAGATGGGGGTGGAATATTTTTTGAAGGTTATGTGGGTGATATTGGGCTACAAAGTCATCATAGGAAATTTTCATTATTTGGATGACTGGTTGTTTTTGAGGTGTTTGTAAAGAGAATCTTAGATGGGTTTAGTGAAGAGGTGGTAGCTTTAGATGTAGAAGATTCATTTTGGATAGTAGGTTATGGGGATGTTTCTAGTTGTTTGTGGATGTTGATTCAAGGGCATTAGTAGAAGGTGTGGTCATGGATTTAGTGATAGGTAATGTCTTATTAATGGTGTTTATGGTATGATGGCTTGTACACGTTGTTGGTTTGAGGTTGACTACTTGATGGAGAATGATTGGGGAAGGGTTGTTTAAAGACATCAAGGTTATGATTTTGGGGTGCATTAGGATTATCTAAATGTAGCTCACCCTTATTGATCAGATCTGAAGGACATTGGAAATGAATGACACCTTTGATGTCATGACCCTTAACTCTATGGTATTTACAATAGTCATTATCCCTATACCAAGAGGGTTTAGAGACAGATGTGTTGATAGGTCGAATGGGTGGAAGAGAAATCATGTTAGAGGTAAGGAGTTTTTCAAAAATTGTCACTATAAGTTTCTCCAATGGGTGTATAATTATGTTGAGTCGAGAGAGAATTTGGTAGTCAAAATGTTCCTTAGAGGTAGATTTGATGACTACGACATTTTTGATGACTTAGATTTATTTGATTGGAAGATGGTTTTGATGAGAATTATGTTTTAGGTTTCTTTGGTCTAAGTTTGACTCTTCCTTCTTGAGGGCTCGTAATTCAAGTTTATGGGCCATGGTAAAAGCTTCATCAAACATTTGAAATGATGATTGAATTTTTAGTGTTGATGAAATATGTTTAGTGCATGAATGGGAGAATAATTTGATTAATTTATTTGTGGGAGTGAGAATGAAATTTGATTGATTATACCCCTCCATGGGAAATAAAGTTTTGTGATTGACTCATCCTCAAACTTTTAATAGCATAAAGGTCTATAATGGTGATTTTGCATGTGATGTTGATAGAAAAGTGTTCTAGAAAGAGCTGAGTGAGTTATGTGAATGAGAAAAGAGAATACTGTGGGATGTTGTTATACCAGTCTAGTAAGGGCAGGACCAGCTAGAGACATAGGGAATTTCTAAGCATCGAGATCTTGATCATGGGCTATAAGATAACAAGTGTGGAGAAACTCAGATGTGTTATTGGGGATCCTCTTTACTATAAAATTTGAGAAATTTTGGAAGTTCCCAATGAGGTGGATAAGATTTATATGGTATAGATGAGTGAATAGGTTCATTACAGATTTGTTCATATGAGAGTGTGTTTTCTTAGGGCCCATGGAAGTGGCTTCAAGACTAGATATCCTATTCATTAAAGCTTGAAGAGGGTCCATTTGTGGTGGTTGTTGTGTATTAGAGGAGGATGAGAACCAAATTATTAAATGAATATTGATTAGGATGTTGGTATGATTGATATTGTTGAGGGGTGTATTGTTGGAATGGAATGTTTTGTTGAGGAATGTTTGTAGGGATATTGTAAGTGGGTTGTGATACTAGGGGTTGTGATGGTTGATATATTGATACTAGATAGGAATGGATGTGTTCAAGGGGGTGATTGTTGAGGGATGTGTTGAAAAGGGATGGATGTGTGGATAAGGGGTTGTGAATACGGGGATGATTGTTGAAAAGGAATAGAGGTGCTAAAAAAGGGTTGTGATTATTGTGGAATGTTTTGGAAAGGAAGGGACTATGATTTTGTGGTATAGATTGGGAGGAAGTGAGTGGTTGTGATGGTTGAGGTATATGTTGTGAAATAAGGGGTGAAAGATACTATTGTGAAGTTGGATGAGTACTGGAAATAGCACTAGTATTGATTAAGGGTATAGATGTGGGAATAGACATAGTAATGTTTTGGAGAGGTGGTGTGTTTTTTGGGAGGGTGTGGTTGAGATACATTGATAGAAATAACAAAAAAACTTACGGGAGGTGTTTGAACAATAGAGGAAGCTAGAGGGTGTGTGAGGATGAAGAGTATTCATGTTGTTTTGAAGCGGTGTAGAGCCAGTGGATGGATCAGGTGAGGATGTGGGTTATTGAATGGTTGTGTCTTGTGAGGAGATTACATTAAGATCAAAAATAGGAACAAAGGACACAACTTTGGATGTTTCTGGTTGGTTACTTAGGGGTAAGGATATATTTTTTGAATAATGGGTTAGTGGTTTGGGATCAATGAGATGGGAGAAACCACATGAGGATCAGAACATAAGGTTGTGGTTAAGGTAATGATGATTGAAGATGAACACCCCTAGCTATAAGATAACATTAAGGGCTATGGGGTTTGAATCTAATATTTGAAAAAAAAATAGGATCCCCACTATCAAAGTAATGGGGAATGAAGGGTTATGGAATCTCATGATGAAAGATTGGCTGCTAGGAGAATGTGGTTGTTCTTGATCTTTGGGTGGGGTGATGTAGCATTTTTTCATTCATGAAATGAATACCAAGCATTTGAAGATGTGTTTGAGTGTTATCAATGGAACATTCAATATCATCTATCATGTTTTTAGATTTTTAGGATGGGGTGTTGATAAAAGTTCTTGGTGTTGATCAATGAGTCGTTGGGCTTTCATCTAGTTGGGTTTGGGCTTGTTGTAAGGTTTGATGGTATTGTGGTGTGGATTTTTGGAATGGACTGGACATGTTTTCTAAAAGTATGGATATGAGATTTTGTCTTGTAAGTACCATATTAACAAACACACAATCACCTAACAAAATGAAAATAAATCTAAATGGGTTGTTTATAAGAAACAAGCAAATCACATAGAATGATTTTTTTTATCTTGATTAATTTAAAAGTGGAATGTGTAAAATGGCTGATAGGGTCCTAGGAAATGGTCATCTATGGATGGTTTTAGGAATGTTTAAGTTGGAGTCCTTGATATACCCAAAGGTACGTGAGGCCCAAATCTATGTTAGTGCTGATATGGGGCCTAGTATTGGGGCCTACCCCTCACTTCATGGTCCCGCAACGATAAGGGAGTGGGTGCTTAGCCAATATACCGAAAACTAGTTTTTTATACTCAACCAAACACCAATTTGGTTTCCTATTGGGTGATGAAATCCCAATAGTTATCACTGGGTAGGAGTGTTTGATGCAATTTGATATTTGATGTGATTTGGATGTGTGTGAGGGAAGATAATGTGAATACAATAAATTAACCCTTTAATTAATCTATGTGATCAAGAAGGATGCAAGGTTCATTTTAAAACCCAAAAGAATGATTGATTTTGATGAGGAAAACAAAAAAATGTGATAAGGAAAAGTAAAAAGAAAGGGAAAGGACTCACCTCAAAATGATTCCTTTTTAAGTTTTTAAATTTTTAATTTTTTTTTAGCAATAATGCAAGTAAGAAAAGCCTCTAAAGCAAAAAAACTGCAAAAATGTTAGCAAAAGAAAAAAATAGAAAAAATTCAAAAATCAAAATAGAGTTAAAGGGCTAACTAGCCAAGTAATAAAAAACACTCACAGAGAATGTCGGTGATTGACATAATCGTTGGACAATTCACACAATCGTTAGTGATTTAACTGGATCGCTAGCGATTACAAAAGTAGAAAGCCAAAAATTGAATTTTTATATAAAATAAAATGAAGAAAAGGGACTAAAGGTCCCACCAGGTGTGCTAGAATGTTCAGAGATGTTTTTACTTTCCTACTTTAAATTAATGAAGTGAAATAATAAAAAAAAACCAACCTCGGAAGAAGCGGGATTTTCCGATACCCATAGAAATGGATGTTGAAGATGGTGTTTGATTGAAGTTGATAAATTTTGGATGAATGCAAGTCCTCTTTCCTGTAAAGCAACTTACACTCAAAGACACTAAACAAAAGGATTAGATAAATGGATAGAATAGCTACCTAAGAAAGGTCGGTTCAGTGAATCAAAAGGCTTCCTTGGAGGATGTCAACTCATTTTATAACAATTAAGTGAATGAAAATAATGATATGGATGAAGATAAAGATATAAAATCAATGTAGATATATAGATAGAAGAGGGAAGCTCTAGAACTCCAGATGGATGGGTAAGTTCTGTGTGGCTTCGAAAGTGGCCCAAATGAGGTAGATGTAATCTGGCATGTTCAAAGTAGTCTTACAAAAGCTTCGATTTTTGTTCAATCTTGTGAAGGAATTCAAATTGATCCTCAATGTCCTCTTCGTTGATAGTGAATCGGATAAGACAAAGTGTTAATTTTTGTAAGATGTTGTATTATTCCTAGAAGAATGGATGTTGGACTATAGGAAGGTCATAAATGTTGGTAATTGGATGTGTGAACAACTAGGTATTACCATCTAATAGAGAACCATTCTTGGAGACAATAATGTTAAATGTAGAAGATTTGATGAAAATTGATAAAATGGAAGGTTTTGATAGGAATCATTGGTGATTTAGGTAAACCACTGGCAATTAGGTAAATTCTTTGGTGATTTCTATAGTTTTTGACAGTTTAATAAAAAAAAAAATTGAAGCTAAAGAATGATGTTTTGATTGATTTTAAGGATGATTATGATTGATAATAAATAAACAAGGATAAAAGAAGTACCTTGGAATGTTTTGAAGCTAAAAGATGCCTCAAACCTTGAATGGAAAAGATATGAGCAGATTGTGCATCTTTGTGATGAAAAAAATGATCTCCAGATACTTGAAAATTACTTGATGCATCTTGATGATGTTTGTTGATGTATTGTGTGTTGAAGTGTAAGATGAGATACATGGAATTTGAGACAAGAGACTAGGGTTGGTGATTGAAAATCAATGCTCAAAATTTGAAGTTGAAGATCCCGGAGGAAGAGATAAAAGCTCATATTTATAATTGTTGTAGATTCAACTGAATCACCGGTGATCTGGTTTTTTTGGGATAATAAGTGTTAAATTGGTTAAAACCACTTCTAATCGAGGTTGTTTGGTTTATGGAGTTTAGGTAAATGTTTAGAAAAATGTTGGAGGTCTAGGTGTAGGAGTTGAATGGTTATGGGATGGTCATATTTTAGATTTTTTTAATTTGTCTTTTGTCTTTCAAGTGGTTTTGGGTGATTAAGTGTAGATTAAAAGGAGTTAAGGATAGATTTTACAGTTGTAAAGGATATTTACGTGAGGTAAATATGATGGATATTTTAAGACTTAGGATAAGGGACATATGAATGAGATATTGATTTTGATTAATGTAATAATGTAAATGATAAAGGAAAATGAGTGGTGTAAATTTTGAGTGTGCCACATTTTATACTAATCTATGTTTTGAGATGTTTTATTTAGATTAGATTATGAAACTTGTCTTTTGTAGACCCATGTTTATGTTACACCTACAAATATGAAATAATAACAAAAAAACTTGACAAATCCATGTTCATATTTTGTTATTATTATTTGGTGTATCTAATATTAGCTTATATGTAACATGAATGTTTACAAAGTTTTCAAACATGGATTCAGATACGAGGCATATTTTGCAGTGCATTGTTTGCATAGTGAAAAAAATATAGAAAAAACACATATCCAAAATTTATTGAAATTGTTTCGTATTATGTTATTAATGTTTTATGCTTATTCATTTCATAAATACAAACAACTTAGAATTTCTTAAAAAAATTGGCGTGGTTGTATGTTGAAACAAGTTATAGAATGTTACATGTATCTTCGTAAGTTCATGTTTATATTGTCATAACAACAATGTATAAAAATCAAACTTTTGGGAGTTCATGCCCCCATTCTGTCATTTTTTAATTCTCTTTTTAGACATAAACCTTTATTTTTATTATCTCTATGTTTTTTTAGTGTGTGTGCTTGAGATCGAGATTTTTATGTTTGTTTTTTCATAATCATGCAAAAAATTTAATCTTCTTTCTATCTCATTCTATAAAAGTGTTTTTCTCTTAGTGCTTTCATCCATTCATGTGCACACCTTTATTTGAAATGTTTTAATTTTGCTTTCATGTAATAAAAATTTATGTTCCTCTTAATAGAAAAAAAATTAAGGGTCCCTAATTTTTTTCCCTCTTTCATAAACGTACCTTTCATTATTTTAGTAATTTTATTTATTTATGTCTTTTGTTTATTTGAATGCGAGAAAAATATTTGGTCAACTTGTGATTGTTGTGTCATTTTCTTAGTTGGAATATTTTGTACAAACGTTAAATGTAAGTAGTCATAATACTTATAATTTTCCCCTTGTACAATTGCAAACATAGTCCATTCCTTCATGTTTTTTTGTCTACAATTACTTCGTATTTATGTATTTTAAGTAAATGTGCATAAATACCAATTTCTTGACTTGTTATTCCCATCATGGACATGAATTTGACATATGGAGGTATTTCTAGACCTGATTGAGGGTTGTTCGATACTTGAATTAACATTCTAACTACTAAAATTTTACCCCCTTTGATTTGTGTTGAAATGAAAGGGTCCAAAATTGTGTGGACCTTTATGATAGAATGCATTTTCAAACAATAAAAATTCCCTCCAAATTTATAAGTCATGTTTTAGATAGGACGTTGCAAGAAGGCACCATTGTACATTTGCACAAATACCTCTACAGAATGATCAAGCATGAATTATATGCTTCTCACCTTGTGCCATTAATAATAAGTTCATTTCCTCTTTAGTGTTTCTAATTTTATTCCTTTTCCCTTATCTTACATACATGAATGAATTACATGGATGTTGTTTTATAAACACATACAAAAATTGGTGCTCTGAATCGAATCCCAAACGATGTTGTTAGTGGTAAGCAATCAACTTTGGAGGAAACTCATAGTCTTGATAATCGTTTACTTCCACAAATACCCCCTATCAAAAAATATGCTCCATCAAACTATGCAAACACACATGTATAAATTAGTGCTTTGAATACAACCATGCGTGTATGGTCTATAGAGGGACATGCCCTTGTAAAAACAACTCTCTAAGAATATAAAAAAATGCAAAGGGAAGTGATTCCTTTTTGGATTTGATTTTATGGATAGAAAAGGATGAGAAATTTTGTGTCACATGTTTCAAAGAGATTGCTGAAATTTTCTATGAGAAAATACAAATTTGAAATATGTACACCATTATAAATAACATGATTGGAAAAACAAAACCATGTTACAACCACTTGAACAACCCTTTCGATATTTTCTTGCAAAAATATGCATAAGTCACTCCTCTCATAATAAATGAGGAAGTAATACCTTCACATCACTTTCACTTCACAAAAATCAAAGGTATACCTTAAATTCCTATCGGGTCTTCTATTGACATCGTTGGCATTATGCTTGCCATTTCTCCATGTTCCACTATTCGTAGGCATGACCAGACTAAAATTGTAAAAAGAACATTGTAGTTAAAGGATATGTATAGATATAACATCTTGATAAAATTTTTAGTGTCAAAATTTTGATGGGCTTGGCAGAGATCTTAAAGAAGTTATTTCTATTCGATAGCTCCCACCGCTCACAATAAAAGTTACATGTGTCTCCAATTTTAATGGAACATGTGTAGACACTATCTCAAGTACTAGGTGATTTATTGACCCTCAAACTTCATAAAAAATACACTTTGTGAGTGGTTTTCCTCTTACGGTCACTCCATTTCAATTCCCTCCATCACAAACAAATTTATAGGACCCCACAAAACATAGTCTCTACAACAACAATCTTGCAGGTCCAACAATTGGGAAAAAATGAAAAAAATGAATGGGTCACTCTTACATTTGTAATTATGAACATCATCATGGATAATTTATTTTACATGGCTTTCCCTATTATAAAAGGTGACAAGTGATGTAGGAACAAATTATGCGAACATGAGAATGGCTTATGGTTTTGTGCCACTTATAAGGAACTTGTTGAATAATGTGAGTATAGATACACATTGTGACTTGATTTAAAGGATGCCACCGGGAGCTATGGTCAGTTATAACATTTGATGAATAATATGAATCAATCATGGGTTTCATAGTGAAATAACTCCACTTGTTGTGCATAGATGATGAAGCAACAATCAAAATTACAAACCACATTATCGGCCATGAATACGTTTTCACTCTCTCCCTAAAAAACGATACATACAATGGAAACAAATGATTGAAATGTGTGATTCTTAATTCAAATAAATTGGATACTTCCAAATATCCTTGTGAATTATGTTGATGGTTTTTTACGCTTCCCTTCTAATGGTCTTCCTACTTTATCCTATTGTTTTCTTGCTTCTACAAGGGATAGTGTTTTTGATTGTGTTCTCATATTGCAATGGTTTACACCAAACTTAATATTTCCCACAAAGTGGTTTTAAAAGTGGTTCAAATGAAAACCATGTTTTTCTATTCGTATATCATTTTTCCTAAAAATGCAAGCATAATAGCCATCCTAACACAACAAAGTAAGAAATTATATATGTATTTTTCTCTCTTGTGTGTGTGTGTGTGTGTGTGTGTGTGTGTGTGTGTGTGTGTGTGTGTGTGTGTGTGTGTGTGTGTGTGTACCGAGACTATATAAACATGATGCAATACTTTATATTATTGTTAATGCTTTGCTTTCACAACATATCTAACTTTTTTTTCTTGCCAATGTGTTTCTTACTAATAATTTTGATAAAATAAGCAATGTTTTCCGCAATGTATATCATATACATAAAACTAAAAAAAAAAGGAACACTCGCGCATTATTCAAAGGATTTATATGTAATTTATTTTTTTATCGTTATATACATAAGTAATGGAATGATTGATACTTTCTTTCCTCCCTCACATGTGCTTTTTTTAGGGCTTAACCTTTTCTCTAATGTCTATTCCTCATGAGCGAGCATGAAGAAGAAAAAACTATGCACAAAATAGATTTCAAATTAGTGTTGAACAATATTGTCATTACCAAATTCTCAAACATATTGCCAATGATGTTTCCCTTCGACCTACAATTTCATCAAGACTACCCTCTTCTTCATTCTCCTTCTTCCCTCATACTCCATCTCATGCCCAATTATCTAAAACAATACACATGCCACTTTTTGGATCTCAAATTTAACAATCCTCCACACACATACCTTCCTTCTTCATATTCTCGCCACACCATTCAAATGATCTTCCTCAAAATGATGTGTTTATTTACCCCTGTCCAAAACCCATTCAACCTAAATCCATGGTGGCCTTGCAAATGGATTCTTCCTCTTCTTGCTCATTTGCTTCAACCTAATATTCTTGTCAATGTTTCAACATTGAGCATATTTCTCATACATAACCATTTTCTTCGACTTCTTAAACCATTGCTTTCCTAGTTTCCATAAAGACCCACCAAATATTCATCACACTACATATTCCTCTATGCCTCGTAACCCCAAATATCCGGCCTTAGGATCCTTATTTGAATCCTAATGATGCTTTCAGAGAATAATTGATATTTTTTCTAATATCCAAACTTGCTCAATTTTTTTAGATAACTACCCCGATATTCAAACAAGTTTACGTGAGGGACTACACACTTGCAACATGTGCTAGTTTGAAAAACATGGGCATCGCTTCTCCTTCTGGAACAATATGGACCATGAACTTCAACCTTACATCCCGATATCTTTAACCTAGGTGGAAGAGATGTTGATCATGTGTTAATTCAATTTTACAAGTAACCCAAGCATGTGGCGGGAAATACAAATATTCCAGACACACTATAAGTTTCCTACAAAACATTTCATCCATAACCAAATATATTTTACACCGTTTTAGAGATTTGGACATTGTGCTTGTATAAAAGATAGGTTCACACCAAAAAAATGTGACTTCTTTGTTAGTAGATATCATGTTTGGGAAGCCCTTCAATATAAAATTTCCCATGATCCATACTATAAAGATGTTTTGATTGACAATGATGCCCTTACCTCTCTATCTTCCGAACCAACAAATAGTGCCTCCCCTCTTAACATGATTACAATGGACCTTCCAAACACACTACAATGGTGTAAAAATTTGTAATGATGTTCATGTTACATAAAAAAGTAACAACCTAGGATTCATGCAATGAAAAACCCTACTTTTGACTAACATGGGCCTTTCTTGAGGTGTAGGACCGCGCATGACCGAGACAAGCCTCCAAAAAGGCTGGTTCCTCAACCTAACCGTGAGGCTAACACTACTTCCTAGAATGGTAAAATGTGACTATCCTACAGCTAACCTAGACTTCCAAGTGACCAGGAAGAGAGAAGTACATAAAATGTAAATCCTAAGCTAATGAGGGCAATAACACCAAGAAAAGGGGTGGAGAGATTCCTAGTGAGTGAAAACAGGGGCAAAATGAGGTAAGAGAGGGTAGACAAAGGCGCAATAGTCTAAAACCACACTCATGTCTCCATTTTCATAAAATATAACAAATCCAAGCCTTACAAAGAACAAGGCATGCACAAGATACCTGTAAATATAATGGAAAAGCAAAAGAATACAATATAACTGAAGAAAGGGTGAAAAAGGCCACAAAACATCAATTTTATTGATTAAAATGGTGCATAATCCATTACAAATGCAAGTAGGAGGCAAGAATCCTTCACAAAATGCATCGATTTGAGGCTTATAACTCACAAAAAATTGGCATAGTTTCTCTACAAATTCTCCAAAATTCTCCCCAAAACATGAGGGGGTGAGTCCTTTTTATATCTATTGTGCCCTAATTTTGCCCTAATTTTTACATTAAATGCCTAACAAGTGGTTGACTAACCTCACCTACCATAATCTTGAGTTCGTGACTCACTGGACTCAAGGTGGAGTCGATCCTCTGAACCGCTTTGAACTAGCCAAAATGGTGGTAAGGTATATTACCCTTGAAGGAAGATATGTTACTATACCTCAAAAACATCTGATTTTTCTGAATCATTTTCGTAGAAATAACATTATCAGCTTTCCTCATTATCTGATTAACTCTCTGGAGAAATCTATAAGGGAAGTTCAAAGCCACTCTAGGGCTGTCCCTTTGCACCAGGGCCTTATCCTCTTGATTCACCGACATTTCTCCAGCTGCCCTCCCGTGAATCCTATCCCACCTCCCTCTTCCATACCTCCACCTGCCCACACTGCTCCCACTCCCCCCTGCTAAAAAGAAAGAATGAAGAGGCGGTCTCCAGCAAGAAAAGCAAGAGCCTCAAAGCCAAAATCCCTGCTTCCCAACGAGTCCTAAGGAGCCACAAGGACTTA
>CM031236.1:692973073-692995573 GCA_018340775.1 Taxus wallichiana var. yunnanensis | reverse complement strand
ATCTACAAACAAGAACTTGTTGAGGATCATTAGGAGGACTCTTGATGAGAATCAGAGGTCTTGGCATACCAAACTGAAATCAGCCTTATGGGCTGATAGGATAACTCCCAAGAGATCCATAGGTAACTCTCCATTCAGGCTTGTTTATGGAAGAGAGGCAATCTTGCCCATGTCACTTGAGTGCTAACATTGGAACTCATGAAGCGATTAGAGTTGCTTTAGAGTTTGGGCCCATGGAGGTGAGATATACGAGTTGATGGAGCTCTAAGAGATCAGAGATCAAGCATCCCAAGCAATGGAGAAGGATCAAGCTTTGATCAAGAAGACCTTTGATAGGAAGGCCAAGAGTAGATCTTTCCAAGTTGGAGATCTAGTGTTAAAATGGGATGCAAATAGAGCAAAACCGGGAAGACATTCAAAATTTGATGTCATTTGGAGTGGCCCATACATGGTCACAAAGTGTAAGGACAGCAATGCCTTCCAATTGTCTTCATTGGATGGCGAAGAACTGCAGATTCCAGTCAATGGAATCTATCTAAAGCATTGCTACTAAAGGGAAATTCTCCACCTTGTAAATATTAGCTTAGGTTTTCATTCCTCCAAGTGCTTGTGCACATTGTTTTGTTGTAGGTTGTTTTGCTTTCCCTAAGTGCTTTGGCACAGGCTTGCTGTCCCTGGAGATGTTTTGCAGTCCTTGCTTCCATCAGGTGATATTCCATCTTCCTCCTTGCAACATTCTAAGTCAGTTGGGGTTCCGAACAGAAAATTTTATGACTCCATGCCCAATGGGCTGCTTCAGGAAACTGGTATCTTCATCATCTAGTGAGCGAGATGACCCCTCGAGTCGCCAAAATTGTTATCCAAGATGTGCCCCTGCTCATTTTTGTGGCTAAATCCTTGTGTTCTTACCTCTCTTGTGCCTCAGTCTCCATTTTAAATTTTTAGGCACTCAAATCTTTCTAAAAATGTCACCATTGGATAGAGCTCTCTCGGCTTTCCGAGAAAGGTAAAGTTTTCCTCCTAACTCCTCATATTTTTCAAGTTATGGCTCGGCAGAGTTTTTGTGGAAAATTTTCCCTTGGGAGGCCCGCGGCCAATAGGAAGCCGCCACATGGCACCTGGAGTGGCGGAGCGCGGGGAAAATTTGAAAATTTTTCCAAAGACCAAACGGGTAAAAATTTAAACTTTTGCCCGCCGATTCGATTTTGGCCTGTTTTTGCCCTAAATTTTCAAATCGCCATATCTTTCGATCCAGAGCTCAGATTTTCACGTTCTTTATATCAACGGAAAGATGGTAAAATTATCTATATGATTCAGGGTCAATTTTGCATTTTGGTTGAGTTTGGAGAGATAAAATCAAGAAACACCTTTGGCACGTGGTAATGGCCAGAAATGACGTTTCAACAACCAGTTTTAATGCAAAATGGGTTGCATTCTTCTTCAGCATGGCCAAAAATGTCAGGGCATGGGTCTGTAAGGACACCCATGCTGTTTTAATGCATCTTCATTCAATGGGGAATGGCTTCCACGTTTTTACATGTTTTCTCTCTCCTAGGCTCGACCCATGCATTGTAAAAGCTAGATTTGGCTCATTTTTGAGGTGGAACATTTTTTTGGATAGCAAGCTTCTTCTTTCACCTTCAACAAGTGATTTTTGCAAGTATCAGACCTTCTTCATGATTGTAATAGGTTTCTACCTCTTTGATGTTGCAAATGCAAGGATTTTGACAGTGAAAAATGACAGTGCAGACTCTGTGATCAATTTTCAATCCTTTGTTTGTATTGTCTTGCTTCATTTCAGACCTCTAATTACATCTTATCAGCCTGTGTATGATGTTTCATGTTGCATTTTATGAAATTGTGTCAATTTTCATGAACAAGAAGTGTTCACCACTCCTTTGGTGTATCACCTATTAGTTTAGTTTCAATTTTTGCACTTTCTATCTCTGTCTCCTTGGAATTTAGAGTAGGATTAGGATTCAAACCTCTGCAATTGTGCAAATAACAGATCTGATCAGAGGAGTTTGAGGAACTAGCCTCTAATCTGGAGATTCCTCTCTCATTTTACAAGTCCCACACTTGGAGAGAGGTTTTAATGTTGTGCAATCACACTGGATGCCTGAAACATCAACATAGAAACATGATTTGCATCCGGGGTCTTTTCTTGATTTGCAACAACAGCTTTTAGCGCACGGTGGGACCTTAGAGGTCTCATTTTCATTGCAGCAAAGTTGATGTGCATCTGCTGCAATTTTCTTGCTTAAAAGAGCTATAAATTGCACATCTGGCGACTCAGGGAAGAATCGGCTGGTTTTAGCGGTGCGGACACTGAAAACTCATGAGAAGAATCAACACAAGGTCAAGATTTGGAGAGGAAGAGGTCTTTGTTTGAATATCTGTAGTTATCTCCAAGAATAAGGCAAAGTGGGAGGAGAATCCAAAGGTCTCCATCTCCACCAAATAGAACTTTCTCAACTCCTCCACACGGTAGGCCTTTCATTCGATCAACAAGGGTTCTAAGACTAATTAGAATGGCACAAAACAACCCCTATGTCAATTTCACTTTGGCAGTGAGCCCACTTGCTCTCAATGCACAAAATCAATCCCGATTGCAGCATTGAAGAACATTTCATACTTCTTTGGAGAAAATCATACCTCACACTGGTGATCATGTTAAGGATATTGCTAATATTTGTGCAATCCATGAGATCAATGAGATGTAAGTTCTTTGTCAAACTGCTTTGGCATCTTCATTCAAAGGAAAGCTTTGCAATGGTTCCGAGTCTTGCCGAGGTTCTATTCAAAATTGGAATCAGCTATGTATATCCCTCCATGAGTAGTTTGGGGAAAAGGGAGACAACTTGTCCCTTTTGGAGCAGCTGACAACTATCAAAAGAGCTCCCAATGAGCAGCTAACTGATTTTAATTTCAGATTTCAAAGGACTTTGGAGAGAATTCCAGTGGCGGATCGGGCCAACAACAGAAGGTGCTTTTCTTTACTATCTCAAAGCTCTAAATTTTGATATTTCTATGTTGATTCAGTCCATGGGAGGCATAATTATCCCTATGGCTTATAGCATTGCCATTAGGGCTGAAAATTGTTTGATCAAGTGGAAAACTAGCCCCTAGACCTCCCATGCCATTGTTTCCAAGTTTAGAGAGCCCAAACACTAATCAAGCACCTAATTTGGCTCCTTCTCCCACTCCTAGAAATTAGAGTTCAAATGAAGCTTCTACTTCATCTCCAAGTGCCCCAAATGAGCTTCAAGAAGTCATGAAGCAATTGCAAAATTTAGGTAATGAGCTGGTTACTCTCAAGAGGCAACAAGCCCAAAGTTTTAGACCTTCCTTCCAACCTCAAGCTCAGCCTAACAGGCAGCCATATCAACCTCATAGACCACCCAATCCAGCTGCAAATCTAAATCAAGCAAGGCCTCCTGCCAATAGACCATTTCAGCCCTATAATCCAAATGCTATATCTACCTCTAAGGCATTGGTGCCAACACAAAACAACGTTGCTCAGGAGTATGATTGGTGTTTTCCATGCAATGAACCTCATAACCAATCTATGTGCTTCAACGGTGCCTTAAATCAAGCATTAATGGTGACAACTACTGGTGTGGAGGGTGAGGGCGAGTCAAGGAAACAACCAATAAGAAACATTCCAAGCAGCAATCAGCTCCAAATGACACCACACTTGTGAAGCCGGCGGGCGAGAGGATTTTTGTGGCATAAATCAAACAATCTCTCAAGGTGTTGCAGCCAACACAAGGTCAAAAAGAAGGAATTTGGGTGAAGAACAACCATTAGCTCAACCAATCCACAACCTTTTATGGCTCCACAAATGGTTGTGCAAACAAAATCTAGTTGTAAATGCACAAGGGCAGCCAAGAACAACTCTAGACCAACTCAAATACCGGTTGTTGCTGCCCACATGTAAGGGATGAATATGAAAACCAAGGGAAAACAAAGAGATCCTTCATCACCATTTAGTATCATTGATCACATGAAGAAGACAAATGTAAATATATCAAATGGGAATCCCTATCTATCCCAGGCCAGAGAGATTTGCTACAAGCTGCCATGAAGGACTAGCCAACTTCAAATCAGCAAGTCCAAATGCAAGGGAAGGTGTTCACAAATGCTGCCCAACCTTAAGGGAATCATGGAGGATAGTAAGGTAAAATGTTGAAGCCCCCTCCTTTTATGTCTCATTAATCATTGGAAACCAATTGGTGCACAATTGCATGATTGATTCTGGGGCAAGTAGCTCAGTGATGCCCAAGCAAATAGCTGATCAGCTAGGACTTCAATATGAAACCATATCCAAAGGGTAGTGCGAGTTGGATGGGACAGCGGTAACAACTGTGATTGGGGTGATTAGAAACTTGAGTCTTACCTTGCATGCATGTCCAAATGTTGTTGTTTTACAAGATGTATCAGTTATAGACCTTCCACCACTCTTTGCCCTATGTTTGTCAAGAGATTTCACAGCCAAGATTGGAGGATATTTGTCTGCTGATTGGTCACTCATGCTATTGTTGAAGCGAGGTATGGAACCAAAGCTACAATCAGGTCTGAACCTATTGCAAGCTTCCACATTGAGCCCTACACTCTAAGTTAGATCAATGCCAATTGTTCACCATTTGATCAAGAAGATCACCCAAGCACTAATGAAGCTGACACCAAGGTTGGAAGCATCCGGATCTAACTCTTGATGAATGGGAAAACAAGGTGCATGCTTTTGATCCTTATCAAGAAGTAGAAGAATCGAGCTAGGGTCTATTGCATACATCAAGAAGATCAGCCCATTCCTAGCATCACCAAACCAAACCACAAGGATGACAATGAGGTATGGCAGCTATTTTTGATGGATCAAGGAGTAGACAAGGTGCGGGAGGTGGAGCTATGCTTATTTCACCTCGAGGAGTAAAGTACTATTCAACTTTTAGATTTTAGTTTGCATGCTCCAATAACACTTGCTAATATGAAGCCTTGGTGCGAGGGATGCATTGGGCAATAAAGAGAGGAATAAAGAACTTGCAAGTCTTTGGTGACAGTGAATTGATTGTAAACCAAGTTAAGGGGCAGCATGTTGTCAAGAATAATATGCTCAAGTGCTACAAGAACAGGGTGTGGGACCTCATTGAAGATTTTGAGGGCTTTGGCATAAAATCCATTCCTAGAAAAGAAAACCAAGCTGCTGACAGGCTTGCAGCAGTTGGGGCAGCCTTTGATATTGTGGAAAGCATTCAAAAGGACAAGGTACAACCAAACATCCATGTGATTGTGAGGCCTTCAGTGCCGGATAACAATGTAAGTTGGCAAGTGTTTGAGAATGACCAGCAAATCATCCATTTCTTACAAGAAGAAGCTGAGTTCTCAGCTAAAAATCAGGAAAAATTGGAACAGCAGTATGGTGACCAAGTGGTACAGCTGAGAACTAACAAGCTTCCCAAGGGACTTATCACTTTGGAGTCCATTTTCAATCCCAATGATCAGTTTAGGAAAGAGAAAGAAAACATTCAGGTCAAGAGAGAAGATTCAGTATCCATCTTGGTGGAAGAGAACAAACCATTACAAATTGGAAAGATGACAACTGAACAAGAAAGGTATGAGTTCATACAGTTGTGTCAAGAGTTCCCTGATGTGTTTTCTTGGAGCTACGAAGATTTGAAAGGTTTCAATCCCAAGTTAGCTCAGCACACCATTGAGTTGGATCCAAATACTAAGCCCATCAGGTAGAAACAAAGGCCAGTCAATCCACACATGGAACCTCTCATGAGGAAGGAATTAAACAAGTTGATTGAGTCAAGAATCATATTCCCAATCAAGCATTCTAGTTGGGTTGCCAACTTAGTTCCAGTCAGAAATAAGAGTGGAGAGATCAGATTGTATGTTGATTTCAGATATTTGAATAGAGCATCTCTCAAGGACCATTACCCACTTCCTTCTATGGAGCAGATTTTACAAGTTGTTGCTGGCTCCGAAAGGTTTTCATTGCTTGATGGCTACTCAGGGTACAATCAAATTATGGTGAAGGAAGAAGATCAGTTCAAGACATCCTTCACAACCAAATGGGGAACTTATGCATACAGAAAATGCCATTTGGGCTGTCCAATATTTGGAGCTACCTTCCAAAGAGTAATGGACATGGCGTTCAAAGGTTTGATTAACAACATGGTGCTGATATATCTTGATGATATCATTTTTTTGAAAGAATGCGTAGTAGACCACCTATCTCATTTGAGACAAGTCTTCCAAAGGTGCGGGAGATTTGGAGTGTCTTTGAATCCTAAGAAGTGTATCTTCCTAGCACATGAAGGAAAGCTCCTTGGCCATATTATCTCAAAGAAGGATTAGCAATCGATCCGAGAGAGATTTGAAGCCATAAGAGCACTACCATTGCCAAGCCACAAGAAGGCACTTGAGTTTCTTGGGGAGAATAAATTTTGTTCGAGAGGTTTGTCCCAGATTTTGCAGCCCTTGTCAAACCTATCACCATGATGTTGAAGAAAAGAATGGCTTTCAAATGGATAGCAGAAGGCAAGGAGAGTTTTGAAGCAATCAAAGAAGCCATCTCTCAAGCACCAACTATCATCAACCGGACTTCTCAAGGATTTCATCCTCTATGCATTTGGGGTAATGATACCATTTACGCCATTTTGGTACAGCATGAAAAAGGACAATGATGAGCAGCCAATTACTTTCTTTAGCTAAAGCAATGACTATGAGGTGAGATATTCTTTTATTGAGAAGCATGTACTTGCAGTAATCAGAAGCTTGAAGAAATTCAAGCATCTAGTCTCAAACAACAAGGTTCAGTTGTTGGTCTCTCATGCGGGAGTAAAGGACTTCCTCCTCAACAAGGATTTGAATGAGAAAAGGGCAGGTTGGATCACTTGTGTCATGGAGTATGACATTGAGATCAAGGTCACCAAGCTGGTAAGAGGAAAAGGATTATGTGAGCAGCTGATTACGGGCAAGCAAAAGGAGTATGCAATAAAGAAGAGGTTTTTATAGTTCAAAATAGCCATGTGCAAGGTAACACTCAAGAAGAGGATAATGTTGTCCCCACTCCTTGCTGGACCCAAGGTATAATGCACTTCCTAGCACAGGCCTATGCCCTCCAGAGATGAACAAAACCCAAAGAAGACACTTCAGATTGCAGGCTGTCCCATATGCCATAGTAGACGGTGTTTTGTTCAAGAAAGATGTGAATGGAGTGCTTCTTGAGATGCATTAGCATAGATCAGATTCATAGGGTGTTGGAAGAGTTCCATGGTGGACCAGCTGGTGGTCATTTTGCACCAAGAGTGACAACTCTAAAAATCATGAAGGCTGGTTATTATTGGCCCAAGATTTTCGGTGATTGCTTTGCGTGGATCAAAGGTGCAAGAATTGTGCATTCTTCACGAGTAAAGAGAGGCTTTCTACCCTTCCATTGCATCAATTTCAGTTGACCAGCCATTCATGTAATGGGGTTTGGACTTCATTGGAGTCATTAATCCCAATTCAAGCCAAGGGCATAAGTGGATTTTGACCACGAGACTACTTCACCAAGTGGTGAGCAGTAGCACTCAAGGAAGCAAATGAGTCTAGCATCTTAGACTTCTATGAGGGGATAGTAACCAGATTTGGCATACCTGCTACAATAATCTCGAGATAATGCATTAGCATTCATTGGATCCAGGTGGTGAGTGGGATGTCAAGAATAGGATCTACATAAGTACTTCATCAAACTACTACCCTCGGGGTAATGGCAGTGAATCTACAAACAAGAACTTGTTGATGATCATTAAGAGGACTCTTGATGAGAATCGAGGTCTTGGCATACCAAACTGAAATCAACCTTATGGGATGATAGGATAACTCCCAAGAGATCCACAGGTAACTCTCCATTCAGGCTTATTTATGGAAGAGAGGCAATCTTGCCCATGTCACTTGAGTTGCCAACATTGGAACTCATGAAGCGATTAGAGTTGCTAGAGTTTGGGCCCATGGAGGTGAGATATGCAGAGTTGATGGAGCTCCAAGAGATCAGAGATCAGGCATCCCAAGTAATGGAGAAGGATCAAGCTTTGATCAAGAAGACCTTTGATAGGAAGGCCAAGAGTAGATCTTTCCAAGTTGGAGATCTAGTGTTAAAATGGGATGCAGATAGAGCAAAACCGGGAAGGCATTCAAAATTTGATGCCATTTGGAGTGGCCCATACATGGTCACAAAGTGTAAGGACAACAATGCCTTCCAATTGTCTTCATTGGATGGCAAAGAACTGTAGATTCAGTCAATGGAATCTATCTAAAGCATTTCTACTAAAGGGAAATTCTCCACCTTGTAAATATTAGCTTAGGTTTTCATTCCTCCAAGTGCTTGTGCACATTGTTTTGTTGTAGGTTGTTTTGCTTTCCCTAAGTGCTTTGGCACAGGCTTGCTGTCCCTGGAGATGTTTTGCAGTCCTTGCTTCCATCAGGTGATATTCCATCTTCCTCCTTGCAACATTCTAAGTCAGTTGGGGTTCGAACAGAAAATTTTATGACTCCATGCCCAATGGGCTGCTTCAGGCAACTGGTATCTTCATCTAGCAGGCAGATGACCCCTCTGAGTCGCCAAAATTGTTATCCAAAATGTGCCCCTGCTCATTTTTGTGGCTAACTCCTTGTGTTCTTACCTCTCTTGTGCCTCAGTCTCCATTTTTTATTTTTAGGCACTCAAATCTTTCTAAAAATGGTACCATTGGATAGAGCTCTCTCTTAGCTTTCCAGAAAGGTAAAGTTTTCCTCCTAACTCCTCATATTTTTCAAGTTATGGCTCGGCGGAGTTTTTGTGGGAAATTTTCCCTTATGAGGCCCGCAGCCAATAGGAAGCCGCCACGTGGCACCTGGAGTGGCGAGCGCTGGGAAAATTTGAAAATTTTTCCAAAGACCAAATGGGTAAAAATTCAAACTTTTGCTCGCCGATCCAATTTTGCCTGTTTTTGCCCTAAATTTTCAAATCGCCATATCTTTCGATCAGAGCTCGATTTTTATGTTCTTTATATCAATGGAAAGCTATAGAAATTAAACTAAGAATAATGTTAATGGAGAGAGACTAATGAAATAATAAATAAGAGAGGAACTGCCAATCTTCACTGAGAACCCTAAAAGTTAAAATTTTGCGCAATTTTGTTCACATGTAAGCAGATCTTAGGGGAGTGAACATTAATGAGTATGAAATGTATTATCATGAGATGTGCAGTTAAGATTTGAATGCATGTTAGAAATTATTTGATAGGGAGTATTGCAAACTTTCATTTATTTAAATGCTAGATGGCATAAATTTTTAGGTGAGGTTTATATCTTATCATGCTCAGTTCTAGCGAACTGACTCTAGTTAATATTTGTGCAGATGGATTATGCGAGTAGATTAAAGAAAAGAGTGTAAAAGTTTCATCAGTTCAATTTATGAGGTTCCTTGTAAAAATGTTCAATGTGTTGTAAATTTTGTAACATTGCTTGCAAAAGAGTTTAAAAGATCTCTTGAGTTTATGTGATGAAGTTGTCTTGTCCTTTTGTTGTTAGACTGGTAACTTATCCTTGTGAGAAGTAATATTCAATCTCTACATTGACATGAGTATTGTAAAACCTTGATCTTGAGAATAAAGTGCTGAGTTAAAACTTTCTAAGACTTTGTAATGGTGTGTTATAAGTAAAATAAAATGGGTTGGTTAATCCTTATAGAAGTTTAACGAAAAGTTATATTCAAATAAATTAATGTAGAGATGACTTACTTGAGAACAAGAAATTCCCTAAGTGATCAAAGATGAAACTAGCCTTGGTTAAGTAAAATTATATAGCATGTTATCCCTAACTACACTAGCGAACATTATACTTTTTATGGTGAAATTTGTAAAAAAATCTAAGGTGAAATAAATTGATAGTTGTTAGAAGATAATAAGATTTAATAAGTAGGGGGAAACAATATAGAAACCACGAAATTTATCTCTCAGCCTTTTTGGAAAGTGAATAGTTCCTTTTGTAAAGCTCTTTCAATGAAGCCTAAGTAAAATCTTTAATATTTCTGGATAAAACCTCAAGCTCCAATTAAATCTTGGTAATAACTAACGATGTCTCAAGGATGAACTCAATTGAACTTCTTCCTTTAACTTTATCCAAAGTGCCTTGTAATTTTCCCTTAAGTTTGTTGAACGCGAACCAATGTTGTCATAAGGGTATGAATGAGATTTTAGTAGCGTAAGTGTGAATAGATGGCCTTGTGAAATTAAATTATCACCTTTATCAAATAAATAAATAAAATAAATAATTGTCATAATGAGAAGACTATAAGTGAACTACTCTACAGTGCTTAAGAAAATAATTTAGTTTGGTAAGATGAATCGTGCGAATCATATCTTGAATCTCTCTGAAAACATAAGTCATGAGTTAAAGGGTGTTTTATCAAAATAAATAACCTTCAATCATTTCTTACTGTGGCTTGCCCTAGCTGTGTGAGTGTCATGTGGTTGGACTTCTATGTTGTTCTGTCAAAAAGAAAAGTGATTTATCCTTTTTGGGTGTGAACGTTTCCATGTTGACCTTGCGGTCATACTCGTAACAAGTGGTTCCCAGAGTTGATTGTAACCTTGTGATGACATGTTGTGTCGTGTTGTGTGTCAGGCAAGTCAAAAATAAATAAATTTATCCTGTGTTTTTCTATGTAGTCTTGTGTGCCATTTTTTTGTGGGCGTTACACTTGGTATCAGAGTGTAGTTTCATGCTCTCGAACCTATGGGCCAGATTGGAGTTATGATGGTATTACATGATGATGATGGTGTACATGATAGTGTTACATGGAGATGATGGTATTGCATGATGGTGGTTTATATTGGAAGAGTAATGTGGTACAAGCGTGATGTAATTGATGTTGTAATTGTGATATTGTGAACGCACATGATGTGTATGTCACTTAGTGCATGTTTGTCATCATGTTGATGTGCTGGGGATGGGAGTATTTTTCTCCTTCTTGTGGATTCTATGAAGATTTCACGTGTGAATTACTGCTTATGATGTGTGAAAAGAATTCTAATGTGGATGATGGAGTGTTGGAACATTGTGGCTTATTGTGATATGTGGGTGTGTCGATATGTTGTATGACCGGATTTATGTAAAGTGAATTGAGTTGCATCATGATGTTTTACCATGTTTTGAAGAAATGTGTGTATCACCTTGTATGTAGCAATGGAATGTTATGTTGTGATGTTATTATGTTCATTGTATGTATGATTTGTGTGATATATGACGATTCATGTCATGAATTAGGGTCATACGGTGAGTGTATGAACCCTATCGTATAGTGGTTGCACTTTGGGGTGCAGAATGTGGTAAAGTGATGTATTACGCCTGTGGATGTATGATTGTGATCTACCCTATATACATACCATACGTGAGACGTTATGGTAGCTATGTGTGTACCACCATGGTGTTAGTGATGTAGTTATATGTTATGTTGTGAGCCTTACACTAACCGACCCTGAGGGAAATCGGTAAACTGTGTATGTATGGAGTGAGAAAATGTGTACCGATTGACCAGTCACTCGAGCCGAGTACGAGATAGGAAGTGGAGCCTTACATAGGCTGAAAACCCACTTTTGTTCGTTTGGTATGTGTGGCACTTGCTCAATGGGTGTCATGCATGTTGTATTTCGTGGACACCTTAGGCTCAGTAGATGGTGACTTGTACTTCCTTTCTCTCTCCTGATATGGTTGTCATATAGATTCAACCTATGTTATTTTGACTATGTTGAGCCTTGTTGAAGTTGTGGCGAGATGATTCTGATTGAGATGATGACAGTTGTATTATTGATATGTATTTTACGAGCTGAGGCTCGATGTTGAGTGCTAGTAACTCGTTGAGTACCCCTTTGGTGGCCAGATAAGGCCACACAGTTATCGTAAGGTGCCATTATTATAAGTTTATTTTATTCGTAATTTGAGCTTTTTACTTTATTTTGCAAGGACCAGCAGTTTTCTTGATTGACATGCTTACATTTTGGGCATTTCCTTGGTTTGTGGTACTAACACTCAGATTTTTGCACTAACTATGGCCATTTGGTCAGTTGTTTTGCTTGGTTTTGAATCTTCTTCTAAATTTTAAGATTGTACCACCTTGCCCAAGGCTTGTACTTTGCCACTTGGCATTTTGGATCAGATTGTTATGTTGGTTCTATTGTCGTGATGTGTGGAATAGGGTCATGGGATGCACCATGGAATGGTTGGACCTATGGACCCGCTTCGTTGTATGGGGGTACGCCCCAAGGAGTTATAGATAACTAGTGGGTTGTTGAACCACGTGTTATTATGTCACTTGGGTTGGAGTGTCCAAACCCTATGTGTCTTGGGCCATGGGGACAACCGGCCTCCTTGTGGGGGGGCATAAGGGAATGCCAATGGCATCAATTTTATTGTGAAAGAAACTTGAGGGGAGGTATAAGGGCTTGAGGGGAGGTATAAGGGTTTGAGGGAGGCATAAGGGATTGAGGGAGGCATAAGAGATTTGCATGTATGTGTGACTGATACTTCAGGAGGTATGCTGATGTATTATGATGTTTTGGTTATGGTGTTATGATATATGTGTTACGCATATCAGTTGGATATATTTTGTGATGTTGTGGATATGGCATTGATGCCCGTGTGGACCCTATGTATGTGTAGCTATTTTCTAAGTCATGTAAAATCTGTATTTGTGGAATTGAGGAAATGTCTGGTCGTCGTAGCACACCTTGTTCAAATATTCTAATTGTCAGTCATGGTTGTGTGACAAGTATTATGTTATGTGGACCGTGCCTATTTCCTTCCGTATTTGAGTAATCTTTGCGGTGTAATACAATCATGAAGTATATACTTGTGTGTTTGTGAATTTGTAGCGTCTTGTTTGACCCCTGGTAGTAGGGTGTTGTGATAGCAGTTCATGTTGGGCACCTACAATAAGGAATAAACCAAAACTCTTCAACGATGAAATTTTAAAGAAATTAAACTAAGAATAATGTTAATGGAGAGAGACTAATGAAATAATAAATAAGAGGGAACTGCCAATCTTCACAGAACCCTAAAAGTTAAAATTTCTGCCAAATGATCCTAAGGCTACCTTGTGGCCGTGCTTTAATCAACTAAAATTTTAACCATGGGGGTACTTCCTTCTTTATCTATTCCTTGTTGCATACCATTTCTCTTTCTCTATGTTATGTCGCATCAAGGACGATGCTTTCTTAAGGGGGGAAGAATGTAATGCCCCATTCATCGTTGCTCTTTTATTCCACGGTGACCGTGCTTCTAAGGGTCGAACGTTATTGCTTTCCGTTGAAACATTAGTGTCTTCGCCCTGTCAAGCTTTCGTGTTGGTCGCTGGTAATATGATTACTAATTTTATTTTATTTTTTAAAAATCATAAAAATAATGATTAAAAATAACATTTTAATTTATTTTGTCGATTGACGATTAGTTGGGTTAGTGTCATTTATTTTATTAATATTGTTAGTAATTACGGCAAACTATTTTACTTTTTTTTTAATGATCGTTCTTGCGCTCGAGCTCTCGGGTAAGTGATTTCTTTTGTTTTGGTGCTATTGATTAGTTCGTAAAGACTTTTTTTTTTTTCGAACCTCGTTGTGGTGATAGAACGTTTTAAAGCATAATAAAAATAGTTAATAAATGAAACCGTATCAATGATATTTTTATTGTGCAAATAAATTATAAAATTTTATGTTGAATTAATAAAGCCTTGCAGGCCGCGTTCCTCATCCAAACTTGTGAAATTGTTTGGTTTGTGTGTTTAGTATGTGTGTTTGTGCACATGTGTGTTTATGTGTGTGCGTGTCCGTGTGCGTCTATAGGTGCGTGTGTAGGTGCGTGTGTGTTTGCTTGTGCATCTATAGGTGCGTGTCCGTGTGCGTATGCGTGTGTGTCTATAGGTGCGTCTGCGTGTGTGTGTGCATGTGCATGTGTGTACTGCATGTTCGTATCTGCATGTGCGTGTGTGCATGCATGTGTGGGTGTGCATGCTTGTGTGTGTGCGTGTGCGTGTGCGTGTGCGTGTGCGTGTGCGTGTGCGTGTGTGTGTGCATGTGTGTCTATGTGTGTGTGCGCTTGCGTGCACGTGTGTGTGTCCATATGCGTGTGTACGCACGTGCGAGTGCATGTCTCTTGTGCTTTTTGCATGTGCGTCTGCATCTACATGTGTGTCTGTGTGTGCATGTGCATGTGTGTGTCCGTGTGTGTGGTGCGTCCTGCACGTGTTTGGATGTGTGTGTGTGTACATGCATGTGTGCTGTGTTTGCGCGTGTATGGGTGTGCATGTGCGTGTGCATGCACGTGTGTGTGTGTGCGTGTGTGTGTACATGTGCATCTGCGTCTGTATGTACGTGTGCATGTGTGTATGCGTGTGCAGCCCTGTTCATGTGCATGTGTGTCTTCTGTGCATGTTTGTGTGTGCGTGTGTGCGTGTGTGTGCAGGTGTGTGTGTGCGTGTGTGTGTGGGTGCATGTGCGTGTGCATGTGTGTGTGCGTGTGCGTGTGTGTGCATGTGCATGTGCATCTATAGGTGCTTTTGCATGTGCGGTTTCAAGTGTGCGTGTGCGTGGGCGTGTGCATGTGTAGGTGCGTGTGCGTGTACGTGTGTGTGTGCATGTGCATGTGTTTGTGTGCATGTGCGTGTGTGTGTGTGTCTGCGTGTCCATGTGCATGTGCGTGTGTGTGTGTGTGTCCGCTTGTGCGTGTGAGTGTGTGCGTGTGTACGTGCGTGTGCGTGTATGTGCATGTGTGTGTGTTTTGTGCATGTGTGTGTGTGCGTGTGCTACATGTGTGTGTGCATGTGCGTGTGCTTGTGTGTGTGAGTGTGTGTGTGTGTGCGTGCGTGTGTGGGTGTGCGTGCATGTCCATCTACATGTCCGCATGTGTGTTTAGGTGCGTGTGTGTGTGTGGGGGTGATGTGTGTGTGTGTGTGTGCTCATGTGTGTGTGTGCATGTGCATGTGTGTGTGCGTGTGCGTGTGCGTGTGCGTGTGCATGTGTGTGTCTGCATGTGCGTGTGCATGTGTGTGTCTGCGTGTGCGTGTGGATGTGCATGTGCGTGTGTGTCCTGTGTGTGCGTGTGTTCGTTTGTGTGTGGGTGTGCGTGCATGTGTGTGTGTGTGTAGGTGCATGTGTGTGTGGGGGTGCATGTGTGTTTGTGTGTGCATGTGTGATTGTGTCCGTAATGCATGTAATGCCCGCTTCAACTACCACTTGAGACCAAGAAACAAATTAGGAATAATTATGGAATAATTTTTTTATAGGAAGAGTCTACAACCAAGTTGCAAGACACTAGTTTGAAACTAAATAGGTTTCGGAACAAATTATGATTAACCAAACACAAGATTTCCAATTTTATCTTATAACAAGTTTACTAGGTTCCAATTTGGAGGTTACAAGTTTTATTAAGGTTCAGGGAGAAATTTATCACCAGGCATGCTCTCTATCAAGCCCTAAACTTCAACTGGATTTTTCACACACTTATATTTATCAAAACTCTCCTAAACTAGGCTCATTGGATAGGAAATTTTCTCACCTTTCCAACCATATAAGGAAGTCCTTTTAACTCCTTGTAAAACTCAAGTTATGGCTGGGCGGAGTTTTAGGGGAAACTTTTTCCTTGGAGTCTGCGGGGATAGGGAGAAAATTGGGAAAAATTTCCCAAATGCCATGTGTCAACATCCTATTCATTTGAGGGGATGCGGGTAGGTGGAGGAAAAAGTGAATTTTTTTCAAAAGGGAAAAAGGGTTAAGTTTTTCCATTTTGATCCGCGCACACCCCCTGCCACGTGTCAGCACGTGATTGGTTGGGGGCCACGGGGTTGCGGGGAAATTTGTGAAAATTTTCCCAAGGCAAAATTTTCAAAAAGCCAAGTTTTTTTTAAGGGCCCACCCCTCCAAGGTGCCACGTGGAAACTTCTGATAAGATGAGAGGGTGGTGGGGCCGCGGAAGTTTTTGAGAAATTTTTCCAAAGTTCAAAATTTAAATTTTTCTAAGGTCGAATTATTTCATTTTTTGTTTGGGATGGCCATTTTGAAGTAAAACTTCAAATGGCCATAACTTTTGACAGGAAGCTTCATTTTAGGCAAACAAGGACTTTCTAGAAAGATCTCGGAGTCCTCTTTGCACATAAAATATCAATTTTGATTTTTGATAGAGTTTTGAGGGTCAATTTTAGGAAAACGATCTGCAGGTTTTAAATTCAAAACTGGCAGTTTTTCCAACTGTCAATTTGGTTAAATTTGAACTCCTCCTTCCCTCAACATGTTAAATGGATATGGAGGACCAGTCTAGGGGAGGTTTAGAGTGCTTTAGTGAAGTCAATTTGTTCATTTATATAAGTTTGCAATTTTCTGACAATTGACGGGAAAAACGACCTATGACTTCAATTAAAATTTTTGAGTTTCAAAGATTTATTCTTACTGTTTTAGTGAATTTGGATTCCTCAAGTCTTCCTAAGTATAAATTTCAAGTTTCATAATTCATTGTTGAGTATAAAGTCGAACTGCTCATTTTATTTAAATGCACATTACCAGTTTTAAATTTAAAATAGTGAGTTTACTGGTTTGGTGATTTGTCTTTTGGGTGAGCATAAGATTATGAATTGATCCATTTCATTTCTTCACAATTCAAACATTCAATTCTAATTAAAATACATCTCTGATTTTCAATTTAAACATGACAGTTTGCAAAGGAAATAACGTTGAATTTCGTTTCATAAGCATCCCCTTTTTTTTCATTCCAAAACATAGATTCTTATTCCTTTTCAAACAAATCTTCATTCATTGACATCAATACAAATTTAAAAGGATCAATGCTATCCTTGATTGATAATTCAAGTAAACTTACAACTGAGCTTCTTTCCTACTGATTTGGTTTTCACATTTCACATGCAAGATACAAAAATTCATTCACCTTTTCTTTTCCAAATAAAATAGATAAGTATGATTCTTCTTAACATTTCTCAAATTGATTTACAACTTCCAATTACAAGGTATGCATTTCACATCTCAATAACAATTACATTCATCCACTTGAAGTGGGAAGGATTTCTTTTTAAAAATTTACAAAAAGGATGACTGTCAAAACTATTTTCTCTGAGCTCCAAACAGGAACATGCTGAATTCTTCATCTTTATTCATCTTTGAATCACAACAAGGAAGGGGGAAAGGCAACACTCTCCACCCAACCAAGACATCTAATGGGAAAAGAGAAGCCATCTTTCCCCATTGGCCCCGAGCCCCAACCATAATGGAATGGAACATGAACATCAACACATGGCAACAAGACTTCTTCACATACAAGCATATATTTTCATAATTACAAAGAAACACAAACAATGAAGTGTAGTTCTCAACTACAAAAAGCAATTTCAATCTAACTAAGGCTCCTTCTCCAAGCAAGCAAGCCAACAAGAGCAAGATCTATGAGGGTCTCCTTATGCCTCCCATGTTGGAATTGGGCATCCACCAAAAGCAACCCGCCATAAACTCAATCAAATCCCATAAACCTTATATCTCCCAACCCCTCCTTATGCCCCCAAATTTATCCCTCATGCCCCCAAGAAGTAGGAAATGCAAGCTATTTCCTTTCCTAGGTGGATCCCAAACCAACACTCCCTCCATAAAGAACAAATGCCAATGACAATTTCCTTATGCCCCCCCATTTGAAACCCCATAGTCTTCTCTTTTTACACCATGTCCTAGGCATTCTACCCAGCCCTCAAAGAATGCAAACACAATACCATTCAATGTTTTACATGCAAGAAGGGGAAAATAACAATTTAAAAGAATTAGAGCCTACCTCTCCATAATGGAGATTTTCTTTCAAACAGTAGATTCTTGTTGCTCAAATCAGTCCCAAAACAGTAAATGCAAAGCATGCAAATCAGTCCAAGCTCCTTCCACAAGAACAAGCTCCCAATGCAAGAGAAATTTTGACCCCAAAAAGCAAATGGCAAGGTTTCAACAACCTCCAAATGAGGAAGAAATTCCATTTTAAAGGAGAGGATGGAAGAGGATGATGTGGATTCCAAGTGGGATGCCACATCATTTTTCCTCATCCCAAAATGAAATCACATCAAATGAAAATACATCACAATGAATGTGAATGACAAAATTACTTACATACACAAACTCAACCCATACCCAAAAGGAAAATGCATTTAAAATTTGTAAGGCAAGTGCAATCACTTCTTTCATAAAATCATGTCAAAACATAATAAAATAAGTTGCTTTTGACTCTAAAATTATAATCATGGTTGGTGGAGGTTTTTGAGAGGTGTGGGACAAGTTTAACTTGTCCCACAAGCCTCCAAATTTGTCCTTCAAGGCCAAATTCAAATTTCAAAGAGGAAGGAGTGTTTGACCTTCCAAAAATCAGCCTTACAACCTCTTACACAACCCATACTTGGTAACTTACACACTCTTCTAAAATGCATTAACTTCTATGACATTTATTTATGACAACCTTTTGGCATAAGGTTTATTTAATTACCATAAGGTTATAAAATATATAAATCAAATTTCATTTTCAACCAAGGCAAAAACATTTACTTTCACATTCCACATCCCATTTAATTTAATTAAATTTTAACTATATGACTCCCACATAATACTATCACTTTAAAAATAATTAAAACAAAAGCACATTACAAATAAAATACACACAACAATAATTAAAAGGGAACACATAATAAAAACACACATATGCCCCTATGGTCACAATAATGGAAATCCCCCCATGGGAACTCCTAACAACTAAACACACAATCAAACATAGTTGCCATGGTGACCTTGTTGATTTCTACATGAATTCCAATATGGTTAGTCTCAGGTCCCCACGACATTGTTGTGATTTTTTTAACCCGCAAAATGTAAAATACCTCCTTCGCCTTGTGGCCATATCAAAACATCCAAATGATATATAAACATTAAATATGAATCAAAACAATATCAAGATTCAATATTTATCATTAAAATTCAATTTGTAACTATATCATCATCCAATAGATTTATATACTAGAGCTATTCATAATAATCAATGTCACATGTCTAAAATTAACATCAATAACCTGTCCATGTCAACTAGTATATCATCATCCACATAATAATAAAAATGTCTCAATGATCCTCAAGCAAAATATTTGAATCTAGATCAATATTAATCCAGGATCTAACATCTAACCATCATACTAATCAAAACATAATAATATCCAAAATGTGACTAATAGTGTCGAGGATCGTATTCGAATAGTGTCAGGAAAGTGGGCACTACAAGTGTGTGTGTGCTTTAGTGCTTGTGCATATGCGTGTGCATGTTCTTGTGCCTGTCTGTGTGTTTGTGCATGTGTGTGTGCATATGCATCTATAGGTGCATGTGCGTGTGCGTTGCGTGTGCGCAGGTGCTTGTGCATGTGTGTGTGCATGTACGTGTGCGTGGGCGTGTGTGTGTGTGTTTTCATGTTCGTGTGCATGTGCGTGTGTGTGTTTGTGTGTGTGCGTGTGCATGTGCATGTGCTTCAGTGGGTGCACGTGCACGTGCATGTGCAGGAAAAATGCGCATGCGCGTGCGTGTGCGTCAGCAGAGCGTGCGTGTGCGTGTGTGTCCTGCATGTGTGTGTGCATGTGCGTGTGTGCGTGCGTGTGTGGGTGTGCGTGCGTGTGCGTGTGTGTGTGCGTGTGCGAGTGCGTGTGTGTGTGTACATGCTTGTGCGTTTGTGTTTGCTTGCAGACGTGTGCGTGTGCGTGTGTGTGTGCTGTGTGTGTGTGTGCGTGTGCGTGTGCGTGTGCGTGTGCGTGTGTGGGTGCAAGCACAGTACATGCGTGTGCATGTGCTTGTGCATGTGTGTGTCTGCGTGTGCGTTTGTGTGTGTGTGTGTGCGCGTGTGCGTATGCATGTGCATGTGTGTGCTGTAGGTGCATGTGCATGTGTGTGTCCTGTGTGTGTGCATGTGAATTTGCGTGTTCATGTGCGCGTGGGTGTGTCCGTGCCTATGTGTGTGCATGTGTGTGTGCGTGTGCATGTGCATCATGTGTGTGTGCACTGTGCATGTGCATGTGCATGTGCATATGCGTGTGTTTTTACGTGTGTGTGTGTGTGTGTGTGCGTGTATGTGTGTGTGTGTTTGTGTGTGTCTGCGACGTGTGCGTGTGTTTGTGTGTGCTGCGTGTGTTTGTGTGTGTTTGCGTGTGCATGTGCGCGTGTGTTTGTGTGTGCATGTGCGTGTGCGTGCGTGTGTGGGTGTGGGTGTGCGTGCGTGTGCGTGCGTGTGTGGGTGTGCATCCATAGGTGCGTGTGCAGTGTGTGTGCATGTGCGGGTGCATGTGTGCATATGTGCGTGTTCATGTGTGCATGTGTGCGTTTAAGTGTGCATGTGTGTGTGCATATGTGTTTGCGTGTGTTTTTGTGCATCTGCATGTGCACTGTTTCGTGCCTCCGTGTGTGTCTGCGTGTGTGCGTGTATGTATACGCATGTGTGTGTGTGTGTGTGCATGTCATGTGTGTGTGCGTTTGCCTATATGTCTTTATGTGTGCGTGTGCTTGTGCATGTGCGCATGCATGTGAGCGTGCATGTGTGTGTGTGTGCGTGTTCGTGTGTGTGTGCGTGTGCGTATCCGTGTGCGTGTGCATGTGCATGTGAAGTGTGCGTGTGTGTCTTCCGGTGCTGGCGTCTTGATTGCGTGTGTGTGTGTGTGTGTGCGTGCGCGCGTGCATGTGCGTGTGTGTGTGCTTACAGCAGGTGCATGTGCGTGTGCGTGTGCATGTTCATGTGTAGGTGCGTGTGCGTGTGCATTTGAGTGTGCGTGTGTGCATGCACGTGTGTGTGTGTGTGCATGTGTGTGTACGCATGTGTGTGTGTGCATGCATGTGTGTGCGTGTGCGTGTGCATATGAAGTGTGCGTGTGTCTTCTGTGCGTGTGTGCATGTGCGTGTGTGGGTGCGTGTGCGTCTACGAGTGTGTGTGTGTGTGTGTGTGTGCAGAGGTGCGTGTGCGTGTGCGTGTTCGTGTGTAGGTGCGTGTGCTTGTGGGTGTGGGTGTGCGTGTGTGGGTGCGGGTGCGTGTGCATCCGAGTGTGCGTGTGCGCATGCACGTGTGTGTGCGTGTGCGTGTGTGTGCGCGTGTGCGTGTGCGTGTGCATGTGTGTGTGTGTGTGCGTGTGCGTGTGTGTGTGCGTGTGTGTGTGTGCGTGTGTGTGCATGTGCGTGTGCGTGTGTGTGTCTGCATGTGCGTGTGTGTGTGTCCTGTCTGCGTGTGTTTGTGTGTGCATGTGTTCGTGCGTGTGTGGGTGTGCGTCCGTGTGCGTGTGCTAGTGCTTATGCGTGTGTGTGTCCATGTTCTTGTGCCTATCTGTGTGTTTGTGCGTGTGTGTGTTTGTGCGTGTGCATGTGCGTGTGCATCTATAGGTGCGTGTGCAGGTGTGTGAGTGTGCGTGTGCGTCTGTAGGTGCGTGTGCAGGTGCGTGTGCGTGTGCGTATGCATGTTCGTGTGCGTGTTCATGTGCATGTTTGTGTGCCCGTGTGTGTGCGTGTTTGTGTGCGCATGCATGTGTGTGTGCATGTGCGTGTGCATGTGCATGTGCGTGTTCACGTGCTACTGTGCACGTGCGTGTTCGTGTGTGTGTGCATTTTCTGTATGTATACGTGTGTGCGTGTGCGCGTGTGCATGTGTGTCTTCTGTGCATGTGAAGTGTGCATGTGTGTCTTTCATGCGTGTGCGTGTGCGTGTGCGTGTGCATGTATGTGTGTGTGTGTTTGCATGTGCGTGTGCATGTGCATGTGTGTGTGGTGTGTGCGTGTGCATCCGTAGGAGCGTGTGCGTGTGTCTATCTGTGTTTGCGTGTGCATTTACATGTTCATGTGCGCGTGGGTGTGCATGTGCTGTGTGTGTGAATTTGCGTGTGTGTTTGCCTATGCATATGCATGTGCGTGTGCATGTGCGTGTTCTTGGTGTGTCTCCGTGTGTTTGTACGTGTGTGTGCATGTGTGTGCATGTGTTTGTGTGTGTCTGCGTGTGTTTGTCGTATGTCCGCATGTGTGTGTGCGAGTGCATGTGCATGCGGGTGTGCGTGTGCATGCGTGCGTGTGTGCGTGTGTGTGCATGTGTGTGTGCATTTGCATGTGCATGTGTGTCCTATTGGTGCATTTGCAGTGCGTGTGCATGTGTGTGAGTGCGTGTGCATGTGTGTGCACGTTTGCATGTGCATGTGTGTGTTTGTGCGTGTGCGTGTGCGTGTGAGTGCCCAGAGTGCGAGTACGAGGCACGTGTGCGTGTGCGTCCTGCAAGCTATGTGTGTGTGTGTGTGTGTGTGTCATGTGTGCGTGTGCGTGTGTTTCACTGTGCATGTCTGTGTCTTTGTGCATGTGTGTGTTCGTGCGTGAGTATGTGTACTGTGTGGTTGTGCGTATGTGTGTTTTGTGCATGCTGCTGTGTACATGTGTGTGTTTGTGCGTGTG
>CM031236.1:692885919-692972973 GCA_018340775.1 Taxus wallichiana var. yunnanensis | reverse complement strand
TATAGGTGGTATTAGGAAATAAGTGATGAGAGGTAGATGAATGATAGTTAGAGGTAATATGCATGCTGGATAGTGGATTCAGGATGGATTTATGAGGACCGTGTAATTCAAAAGGCATAAGAAATGTTATAATAGAGGACATGCAAGATGTGACTTATGGTTTTGACGAAGATGCAAGCTGATCTCCTCCTTTTGTAAACACTCTCGGTATTTCCACTGCTCTCTGCTCGGTCAAGTGAAGATCTGGACTCTCTTTTCGCTCCCAATGATCTCGTTGATTCAAAATCATTCGACATGATCCCAAAAATGAAATTCCGATCCTTTGTTTTTGGTTTGGGAGGCCATTTATAGGAGCCGATGGCGGTTACGTAACCGACGGCGGTCGAGTAGAACCGGCATCGGTAAGGAAAAAGTGGGCTATTTTTAGTAAAATAGCCCACCTTCCCCTTTTCTCCCAAGAGATCATGGGTTGCGGGCTTGGTCAAGTGGCTAGAAGGTCGGTTTTGGGTGTGAGTAAGGAGGCATTAGTTATGGATGTGAGTCTAGACCAAGTCATAAGTCTTAATTAGGTTAGTTTAGGGTTAGGGCTAGGTCATGATGAGGTGGCAAAATGAGGTGGCAGGTAAGGTGATGTGGATTTATCAATTACAAGGTAATTAATAAATAATTGTGTAAGGTTTAGGTGATGAGGTTAAGTTGCGAGATGAGATGCGGGTCACAAGGGGTCGTAAGACACAAATTTGGTGTCTACATTAGCCCCTTATTGTCATGTAGCTTGTTTTGTAAAGCTGCACGGACAATAATATGAAGTGGTTTCCCCTGTTAAGGGTATAGGTAATCCCCCTCAAATCTATCACAGATTGAGTGAACGGGAAATCAGGGATAGGGTTGATAAAGGGTAAATGGGGTAGAGGGGATGGTAAGATGGTGGGGTAGGTCCAAGGAAGCAGACGCATGGTAAAATGCAATAGTACGACTAGGGTACATGATTTGACGAGCAAACCAGCAGTGCATAGGCAAAGGTCGATAGTTTATCCAAACAAGGGTGATATAATCCTGGTATCCAAGGCATAGGAAGTAGCTCCAGGGTATATAACAGGTAAGGTACAGGAACGTTTAGGCGTGTTCGGCAGTACCAAATGGTTGGTTTGGTTGAGATAAACGTCACGGTCTAGGTCTAGGCAAAGTTGGTCGACAGATCAAGTCAAGGACCCTAATCATGCTAAAACACAAACAGGTGAGCTCGATTGAACAAAAGGTATAGGATGGATGGATAAAATAAAACGTTGATTGTGGGTATGGTATTGAAGTGATACGGCCGTGGGTCGGGCCAAGTTGCTAGGTTACAGCCTTGGGTCGGGCCGGATGGTTAGGGTGAGGCCTTGGGTCGGGCCGGATGGGTAGGGTGAGGCCTTGGGTCGGGCCAAATGGGTAGGTTGAGGCCTTGGGTCGGGCCAAATGGGTAGGTTGAGGCCTTGGGTCGGGCCGAATAGGTAGGCGAGGCCTTGGGTCGGGCCAACAGTAGGCGAGGCCTTGGGTCGGGCCAACAGGTAGGCGAGGCCTTGGGTCGGGCCAAATAGGTAGGTAGGGCGAGGCCTGGGTCGGGCCAAATAGGTAGGGCGAGGCCTTGGGTCGGGCCGAATAGGTAGGGCGAGGCCTTGGGTCGGGCCGAATAGGTAGGTTGAGGCCTTGGGTCGGGCCGAATAGGTAGGCGAGGCCTTGGGTCGGGCCGAATAGGGTAGGGTGAGGCCTGGGTCGGGGCCAATAGGTAAACAAATGGTGTTGAGGAAAGGGGGTGGATATAGGTGATATGTGGTTAAAAAAGGGGCAAATGGTAAATAAGGGCAAAAATTGGGGAAAGTTGGTAGAAAAACCGATGTCGATTCTACATGACCGATATCGGTTAAGGGAGGCCTAGATCGGTTCATTAGGGCAAAATGAAACCGATATCGGTTAAGGGTGAAAAACCTATAAAAGAAAAATACGGCTTGTCATTGTCACTTTGTTATTTTGAAAACCAAATTGACTTGTCTCGACGTGCGTGGAGAGTTATATTGGAGGTTTTATTGAATGAGGTGGAGCTATTTTTTGGAGGAGTGAGTTGTGTAGAGCGATTGAGGTGGATCGCAGGCACAAAGCCAGGTGAGTATGAGAGGATTCCTCTAGATCACGTGTGGCAACAATTTGGATTTGTGCAGGATATACCCCAGGCTTATAGACCCTATATGAGGATCGATGCAGAGGCAGTATTCTCACCTCCCCAGCCAACACCTCCAGAAGGGCCTGAAGAGGTAGCAGCTGATCGCAGGGTAATGGATGCAGGAACGACAGAGGCCTATAGATTATGGTGGGTAGCAGAGCTGCAAGGTGTACGTGATCATCCTGACATAGCGGTGATTATAGCAGAGAGGGATCATCTGCAGCGTTTGGTTCAGCAGCTCCAAATGCAGGTGAATGAGACAAGAGGATTGTTAGTGGTTGCGGAGTCACGGGTGGAGAGACTAGAGGCTGGAGTCCTCCATGCGAGAGGGCGTATTCATATGTTACAGGAGAGATTGGCAGATCAGTGGGCGGTACCAATAGCCATGGTACCATTGAGGACAGAGAGGCCTGGCGAGAGGGGTCGACGATCACGATCATCGCCTAGTTCGGGATGAGGCGTGAGGGTCTAAATAAATGTTAGCAAGTTATAAGGATAAATAAGGATGTCGACCTGCGTGTCGATGATAGAGAAGATGTATTTGTTTAACATCTAAATAAAATGAGATATGTATGTTGATTTGAGTTATAATAATAAGAATGTTTTTGTTTTGACTTTCGGTGTTTTGAAAAAGGATAAAGAGGAATGTGATTAAATAGAAATACACAAAAATATTTATATTTACCACACATGATAGGTTATGGTAGGGGATGGTCGAGCTAACCTTGGGAGACCCTATGTCTCCGAAGTGCTGCCTACATAGCCCATTGCACAAAGCAAGGAGGGGCCTCGGGATCGATGTAGTTCTCCTTAGGATCGTGGAGAGGCGAATTCGTGCAATTTGGTACGGTTTAGGCAATTGGTTGATTGGTAATAATATTGATATTAATATTGGTAAGGTAAGGTTGTTGGTGTCGGAAATGAATTGGTGATGTTGTAAAAGGTATAAGGGAAGCGAAAGTTAGCCTACCCAAGTGGTAGGGAACCATGTCCTGATTAAGATCAACACACAATCCTAGATGCGAGGCAAAGCGGAAAGAGTGCTCCGTAGGTGAAAAGAGCTAAACAAACCACCAAACGTAGAACGAGCTTGAAGCCCTAGGTACCGTGCATAGACGAGAAGTCCATAGGTGAAAAGAGTTGTATGATCACAATATATCGGGTGTACGTTACGTCCCTTGAGTTGAAACAAATGGTGAGGTGAGGTGGATGATATAGCTGAGGTACAGAGAATTTATTACAAAGTGAGTGTTCTGACGAAAGAGAACCTACCCTAAATAGACAAGTCCATGACCCAAAAGTTCTTTTTGAATGAGGATTTTATTTTACTAAATATAGACTCGATCGATGCGGGAAGTCTACAAGGGATATTGATTGTGCTATTCTTGAGGTCTTCACGAAGTCGATCAATGCGAGAAGCTTCGATAAAGGTCGACTGTGGTATAGTTGTCCTTCGAGGGAGCATCATTTATTTATAGTAGCAGATATGATTTTAGTGCATAGTTGTCCTTCTGGGGAGCAGTCTATATATAATAAGCAAAGAATAATTTGGCATATAGCTGTCCTTCGAGGGAACAATATATATAATTTAGATAGCTAGATGTTCTTTTGGCGTGAAGCATCTAGTTTGGTAGGAAGTTTGACTCAAGAAAATCCCATAAGAATACGGCTTATTTTAAAACTTTGAAGTCATGGACTAGACTAAAAAGGGGAAGGCATCGTTTAGGTGATGTGAGAATCAAACTATGTGAGCTTGATTTTTATTATGAGGTGTAAGAAATGAAGTGCATGTGGTGGTATGTGAGCTCAAGGGACGAGCGGCAGTAGATAAGAAGTGATATAACACTAAATTCAACAAAGAGAATGGTCGAAGATGCAAGGCATTAAGGGGTTCGAGTGTCTCAGCTTACCATTAAGTGAAGCTAAACGATAAGCCCGATCCATAGGTGTGAGTGATTATGTAAGGCCCAATCCAATTGGGAGCAAATTTTCCACGTTTGCTCTTTTCTAGTTTTGTGACATGTTGATTCTCTTTGAGGACAAGATCACCAACCTTAAAGGTATGCTCATGAAGTCGCTTATCATAAACATGTTTGATACGTTTTTGATATATTGAAGGTGATCAAGAGTCGTAAGACGACGTTCGTCAAGAAGCTCCAATTGGGCTAACCGCTCTTGGCGGAAATCATCGTTGGTGAGAATATCCCAAGAGATATTCTAAGGGAGGGTATTTGTATTTCGAGAGGCAAAACAGCCTCTGTACCATATACCAAAGAAAAGGTGTGGCATTAGTAGAGGTACGAATGCTAGTATGATAAGCCCAAAGGGCAAAGGGAATGTGATCGTGCCAATTTTTCTCGGATTCATTGACAACTTTCATGAGGATTTTGGTTAGGGTTTTGTTAGAAGATTCGGCTCACCATTGGCTGGATAGTAAGGCGATGAGAAACTAAGTTTGATACCAAAGTTGTCACAAAGGTCTTGTAACAACTTGTTTTTAAAAGATTTACCATTATCTGTTATTAGACAATGAGGAATACCAAAACGATAGATAATGTGATGGTTAATGAATTCGACAATTTTTTCCTTTTTAGTTGAAATGAGTGGAATGGCCTCCACCCATTTTGTGTAATATTCGGTGGTAATGATTATCCATCGGTGACGGCGTTGTGAAGAGGATGGGTGAATCTCACCAATAAGGTCTAAACCCCATTGTGAGAAGGGCCAAAGATCTCGAGCGACCTGGAGCGGGTGGCTAGGAGTATGTTGAAGGTTGGCATGTTGTTGACACATAACACAACGCTTAACATATTCGTAGCAGTTGTTATTGAGAGTAGGCCAATAATAACCAAGGCGAAGGATTCGTTTGGCCACGGCAAGGCCACTAAAATGTCCACCACAAATACCATCATGGACTTGTTGGATGGTATGGGTGATCTCTCCGCAGTGAGACATCGAAGGAGGATGCCATCAAAGCCACGTTTATAAAGGAGTCCCCCATAACTACATAATGAGAAACATGTTTAAGAAAAGCACGTTTACCAGTACTAGTAAGGTCAAAAGGGAGAATAGAGGTTGTAAGGTAGTCATGGAATTGGTGACACCAAGTATCCTCATGAGTTGCACACGGTATTTATCGACAAATAACCGGGGCTGAATAAGATGGGGCAAAGAGTTGTTGGACCAAGACAAAAATGTCGAGAGTGGTTGATGAGGCTGGAATTTGCGAGGCTAAGCAAGCCATAGATCCATAAATTTGTTAAGAGCGTGGAATGGTTTGGGTTTCAGATGGTAAGGCTCGTTGAATATAAGAATCATCCGCGCCAAGGTAAGTGAGGATGGAGTCGTCATCCTGACACTCAACAACATTAATCAAAGGTGAATCCTCTTCGATCATGTCTGGATACAGAAGGGGAAGAGAAGATGGGTCCTCATTATCGCGTTGATAAGTGAGAGGACCTATGAAGATAGCATTTATGAAAAAAAAATTTAGGAGGGATAGATTCAGGGTCTATAGATTCTGTGGGTGATGATGGCAAAGTGGGTGATGATGGTTTGGTAGGGGTGACGTCGTCTTCTTCCAGAATACAGCTGACACGAGGTGTCTCTTGTGTAGGTGTTTCAGGAAAACCGAGACCACTGCGATCATTATGTTTGCGTGTGGTGATGGGGATGAGCGTATGTCGGCCTTGTTCATAAAGACCAAAACCAAAGCCTTTCCAAGCACAGCGAGTCAAGAAGGTGAGGGCAAAGCGACGATTGGTAAGGTATTGAAAATCAGACTGGAAAGGAACCACACCAAGAGGAGGCTCAGGGGCAACGGAAGATGCGTCAACACCCCCATACGTTAGGTTAGTGCGGCAATGGGGTGGTCCGTAAGAGATTACCTCCCCCACGCGACGGTCGTAGGTGGGATGTGCATGTAACTATCCGTACTCGTGGGGTATGGAAAGAACTAACGTTATATAGGCTATACTCCCCAGCCGTAAAGTAAGGGCGAAAAACATCTACTAAGGGGCCGAGGTTGGGATGTTAGCTACGGGAAGGGAAGTGGTTTTTGCGATGGTGGTTTCATTAGTCAAGGCGAAGGCGAGGCATGGTCGAGGCATAGTCAAGGATGGTTGGGTTGAATGTATGGGTGTCTTGATTGGTATAAGCACATCGTTAGGGTGGTATAACATATTGTAGGTTTTAAAGGGGGGAGGATCAGCTTTTACGGTGTAGGACTTCCCCTCGTACTCAAATTTTATGCATCTATGTAATGTTGAGGGAACGCATCCCATGGCCCGGATCCAAGGACGACCCAAGAATATATTATATGGAACTCTCCTCAAGGACATAGAAGAGTTCGGGTAAAGTACGTGGTCCTACCCGAATGTTGAGGATCACGGTGCCTAAGGTAGAGGTAATAGCGTCATTGAATGACCGCAACATGATGGGGTTGGCACACATGTAGCTAGAAGGGATATTCATTTGTTGAAAAGCTTTTGAAGAGATGATGTTTAGGCTAGCACCCCCGTCAATCATAACACGACGTACACGAATGTCCCGGACGTAAGCTGAGATGAACAGGGCAGGGTCAGGATCTTCTGTACCAAAATCAACAATTTCATCTTCAGAGAAACTGACTGCAGCAGCTTGTGGTACAGAGACAGAAGTGGTTGGGGTGGTGGGTTGTTTGGTGAGAGAGGCAACGTGATTGGGTGTTAGAATGGAGGCAACAGGCAGGGCTTCATTAGGTAAGACCTCGATCCCCTGAAGAATTTCAACGAGAGCTTGTCGATGAGATTCAGAAGTCTGAATGAGATCATATAGTGTCATTTTGACGGGTGATTGGTGAAGCTGTTTGATCATGGCTCGATGGGCAACTCCATTAGAGACGGGGTAAGCGGGTCCATGAATAACCACTTTGGGTGGTGGTGCAATCGGGATGCTAGACGGAGAAAGAGAGGACGCAGGTGTGCTTTCTTTCGCTTTCTCGTTGTTTTTCTGCGCTCGAGTAGCAACACTAATCATATTAATCTCGTAAACCTGAGATGAGGAAGATGGTTGGGATAAATTATGGTCTTCAAGAGGTGGGGTTGTAATAATGATAGATCGTGGTGAGGCGGGGATAGATGGTATAGGAGAGGGAATGGAAACTAAAGGTCTCTCCCTTCGTAAGTTGTCTTTCTTAACCTTTCTATCTGGGAGAGGTGACTGACGAAGGATGGTTTTTAAAGCTTTGCATCCCTCCACATCATGTCCTGGTGTGCGGTGATAAGCGCAGATCTTAGACTCATCATAACCTATAGGTCGAGGTTTAGACGGGTCATAAGGTCTAAGTGGGGGTAGGGAAATGGTCGCATTATCTACTAACATAGCAAGGATTTTGGCATAAGATCCTTTGAGTGGGTCAAAATCAGAAGAGGATGAGGGTATTGATTGCGCGGGTTTTGGTAATGTTTGGGCGTGGTTAGTTCGTATGGGTGGTGGTTTAACCGAGGGGTGTTGATATGTGTTTTTCACTAAACGTGGTTTCTTTGGCGCAGGAGCTACGTTCGGCTGGTTAGATGATGAGGCTACAGATGACATGGTAGCGGGAAACAACCACGGAGAAAGGGGAGTGACAGAAAATAAATCCTTTGATGATGGAGTTTGTTTAGGGTTGATGGGTGGACAGGATACGTGGGGTGATAATGTTGATATACCCTTTGATCCCTGTATGGGCGCAGAAGGCGTAGATCGTTTTGAAGAAAACGCAGGAGGTATGATATATTGGTGCAAGGTGGAAGGATGAGGTCCTAATATGGAAGGTAGGTATGACGATGATGGTTTTGATTGTGATAGAGGCACGGGTTGAGTGTGTCTCCTAGGTGGCGGGGCGGCTTTATTCTTGGACAAATCTAGTCGCTTAGGCGGGTGTGTTAGACTGGGTATGGGTAAGGTCCCAAGCGTAGGGGAAGATTTGGCTAAGTTAATAGAAGTGGACGAGGCATTTGGTAGAGGTGAGGGGGGTGAAGGTGAGAACATGGGCATTTTAAGCTTCTGTAAACACTTCGGGTATATGGTGGAGTTCTCAGGATCGGTCATTTGCATTTGAGTAGAATATGGCGTACTCAAACGTTCCCATAGGATTTGTCTATCCTCTGGAGAATGACAGTCTTCAGGCTTGAATTGTAAATTTGGTACGGAAGAAAGGTGGGTTGTGATTCCAGTCCATTGTGGGTGTGATACAGTGAGTAGATGAGGTACTGTATCAATAGATGTTAAGAGGTCAACCGGTCATTGAAAAGATTTAGTGATGAAGAACTAATAGGTAAGAGGGCGTGTTCGAGAGGATCCGTCATGGTTAAAGAATTTGGTGATGTTGGTGCAAGAGATTTCTGCCTAAGGATGTCAAAAGGAGTGGCGTACCTTCTCTCTCTCAGGCAACAAGAGTGGTAGAAGGGGAAGTCTGGGAAATAGATAGATTAGATAACATCCGTTCGCAGTCTTGTAGGGATGTGGTATAAGCAGACTCATCGATGGGAAGAGGAGTCTGGGCAGTTAACTCCCTTATGGGTAAAGGAATGATTTCACTTTGGTTCGATGGTGGTAAAGGAGGTTCGGGCTCCTGTGTTAGTGAAGAGGCTTGATTCAAAATTTTCTCGATAGAGGCTTTGGGCTGGGTATCAAAGACTGCATGGATCTCATGAACACTCTCTTCGGCTAAGATATCCTGGTTTGTGTTACTGTTGGAAGAGTGATTCGGGAATGGTTTGTTGAAGATTTTCAAATTTCGGTTGGCAGGGGCATTAGGATTATCGAGGGTTATATCCCCTGCGTCAACCATTTCCTGCACTATGTTTTTCAACATCTTGCAGTTCTCATGACTGTGTCCCTTCACGTGGTGGAAGTTACAGAAGTCATTTTCTTTATACCAGGAAGGTATGGCGCGAGTGGAATCAAACCCGGAATGAGGTTTAACAGGAGGTAATGTAATGGCTCCTGCTTTGAGCAATTTTTCCAATATCACACCATATGTTTCTCCCAAGGGAGTGTAGTTGATGGGCTCGACTTTGTACTTATAGGTGGTTTTTGGTGGGGCATTAGACGGTGTTTGAGATTTAACCATCACCGCGTGGACAGCTCCTTTTGATTTAGAAGAAGTGGACGCGTGAGGAGTGGTGGTATTTGGTTTATTGGTAGAATCAGGAGTTCGGAAATTGGGGTTTTTGTTATGCAACCGCAATTTCTCTTCCTCTAAGGCTCGAATCTCTAGTTTTCGAGCCATAGTAAAGGCTTCATCGAATGTACGGAAAGTTTGAATTTGAAGAGTAGGAGAAATGTGCTTAGCACATGCCCGTGTGAAAAGTTCGATAAGTTCAGTCTGAGGCAAGGCATATGTAAGTTGGTTGATAAGGCCACGCCATCGTCCGACGAAATCTGCGATAGATTCGTCTTCGAATTGTCGAATGGCATAAAGGTCGGTGATGGATACTTTCTTAGCAATGTTAATGGAGAAGTGATCCAAGAAAGATTGGGCTAGTTGGTTAAAAGAGAAGATTGAGTCTTTGGGTTAAAGCACCGTACCACTCAAGGCGGGTCCCGATAAGGACATGGGAAAGGTGCGGAGTAGCAAGGCATCATCATGGGCAATCAAATAACAAGCATGTCTAAATGATCGCAAGTGTTGTTGAGGATCCTCTTTACTATTAAAACGAGTAAATTTCGGCAACTCCCATTGAGGAGGATATGAATGAAGGGGGACAAGAAGGTGAATGGGCTCCCAACAAACTTGCTCGTATGTCAAGGCGCTACGACTTCCCGAACGTAAGCCTCCAGTTTTGCATTTTGTCCATCATTTGTTTAATTAGATCTGTGGTTGGATGAGATGATGATGCGGTTGTGGCAAATGGAGGCAAATGGGCAAGGGCCTCCACCTGGACAATGGTGGAGTTAAGTGTTGATAAGGTATGGAGGATGAATATGTTGAGGCGACGTAATAGGGATGTCCCATATAAGGTGTTGAGGTTACTGGATACGTGTATGGGAATGAGAAGGTAGGCGGAGCTTGAGAAGGAAAGCTCGTGTGGATAGGTGGCAGAGAGCAAGTCATGAATGGAGTAGTCTGCAAGAGAGATGAGGTAGGGGCAGTCGGTGGTAATGATATGTGGGGTCCAAGATTAGCCAAAGAAAAGCCAATCTGAGTCGTATGAACCTCTGAAGCTGTCGGATTGGGAGATGGGGCTAGAGATGCAGGAAGCAAGGCGGTATTATCAGGCGGAGTGGGAGCTAAATGAGTAGCTATACTAATAGGCATACCAACAAGGAGCTGACCATCAGGCGTACGGTCAGGGGTATGGGACAAATAGTATTCACAAATACGCTAGAATTAGCATCCGAAACTTGGCAAAGTCCTTATCTCCCACAGAATTTGGGGGATCTCCTCGTGTATCGTAGGATTCCTGCTGAATGTGAAGGGGTGATTCAGGAAAAGAAACAGAGCAAGCATGTGAAACCATGGCGGCGGCTTGCTTTCGAGTGATAACAACCATGGACAGGAGTTCACAGTAGGGTTTCAATTTGTCAGGAATAGAAACAAACTCAGACTGGTAAAATTGGTAGGTTGTTGGTTTGTCAGGAATTGGAAAAGAGAGTAACCGATATCGGTCTAGTAACCGATGTCGGTTATACTATAGCCGACGTCGGTCAGGTAACCGATGTCGGTGTAAGAAGTCTGGGCTAACAAGATATAAAAAGGCTGCTAATTTGATTTTTAACAACGTTTAGTATACTTGTCCAATTATTGATCACGTAAGAAGGCAGTATGAGAAAAAAAAGCAGACTAAAAACAAGCAAGATGCACACACAAATCCAGAGATTAACCCTAGGGTTAATTTTAATTATCGTGGGCTTATGCCTTTAGACGTAGAATGATGTCAGAATCCTAAACAAGAGACTTAGGGGAAATGTCAAGTTGTTTTGGCTTATAAGGTTACCTCAATCGGGCGGAGGAATACCGTGAAAAAGGGGGATGTTTGAGCTGTTGTGTTAATTGTGAAGTGATTCGGTATGTGTTGTGTAGTGAATGTAAGATTAATTTCCTGTCAATACCGTGGATATCACCCCCACGTGTACGACATGTTACTTAATCTACGTTCACTAGAATTGAAAAACAACAAGCAGGAATGCAATGCACGTGTTTTAAACCCAAATCAAAAATTATGTTCGATGAAGCAAGAGAGATGACTTTCACTAATGCGAAACTAGGAAAGCAAGACAAATTCTTTACGAAATATATAACAAAAAAAAGCAACAACAAGTATGCTTCCTAAAATGAAAATAAGCAAGAGAAACAAACCCAAGATGGGTCCCACCAGGCGTGCCAAAATGTTTCACTCGGAATGATTCGTTCCTTTTAGAAATAGATAAGGTTAGGGGCTAGGAGGAATACCTGTAGAATGTCGAGATGGTGTGCGCGTACCGTAGAGAAAGATCAGCCGATTGCAAAGAACTCCTTTTGTCTTGGAAGGACTACCGTAAATAAGAACACAAGACCACAAGATTTTGATTAGACAATAAATGAGGAAACTGCCTTGGGCCCAGGAAATATAAAACTTCCTTTCGAAGGTGGTCAGTTTCCCTGCTAATATGAATTAACACAAAAGACTGTAAAATATCAATTAAGTTGCTTCGTTGAACTGGGTAGGGGAAAGGCTGGTTTTCTGGTTTTGATCGGAGGAACCGATGCCGGTTACTAATAACCGATGCCAGTTACTGATAACCGATACCGGTGGGTTCTAGGATCTGTAGGTTAGTTGCTTTGTGGGGTAGTTGTGTTGTTTGTAAGGCTGTATATAGGTGGTATTAGGAAATAAGGTGATGAGAGGTAGATGAATGATAGTTAGAGGTAATATGCATGCTGGGTAGTGGATTCAGGGATGGATTTATGAGGACTGTAATTCAAAAGGCATAAGAAATGTTATAACAGAGGACATGCAAGATGTGACTTACTGGTTTTGATGAAGATGCAAGCTGATCTCCTTTGCTGTAAACACTTCTGGTATTTCCACTCGTCTCTGCTCGGTCAAGTGAAGATCTGGACTCTCTTTTCGCTCCCAATGATCTCTGTTGATTCAAAAATCATTCGACCTGATCCCAAAAATGAAATTCCGATCCTTTGTTTTTGGTTTGGGGAGGCCATTTACAGGGAGCCGATGGCGGTTACGTAACCGATGGCGGTCGAGTAGGAACCGGCATCGGTAAGGAAAAAGTAGGCTATTTTTAGTAAAATAACCCACCTTCCCCGCTTTTCCCGAGAGATCGGTTGCGGGCTTGGTCAAGTGGCTAGAAGGTCGGTTTGGGTGCGAGTAAGGAGGCATTAGTTATGGATGTGAGTCTAGACCAAGTCATAAGTCTTAATTAGGTTTTATGATCTCAAGGACCTTGATCCGAACATATCCGCTTGAGCAATGAAATTTTTCATGGTGATCAGGCGATTGAAACCCCGCACAAAACATTACATGCAAAGACAAACACGCAAATTTAAACACAACAAATCCACATTCCACGCAAAAAAACAAATTTAAACACAACAAAAAATGAAAATCGTCCAAACAACCGTCAAAATTAATTGCATTAAAAAAACGTCCAAATGGCCATCAAATTTAATACAGTCACAAAAACGTCCGGAAAGGCCTTTCCCATAGGGGGAACACCTTTGGCGTAATAATTATTTTTTTGTCAGTGGTGCTATTGCTAGTACATAGATAGAAGTAACACACACCAAAGTCAAACCACAATCATTCATATATAATATCAAGACAATCATTCATATATAATCAAGTTTGTAATTATATTTTTGATAATATAAAAAGCAGATTTCAGAATCTGAGAATACAAAAAAATGCATTGAAAATTTGCAATGTCAACTTTGGACTGGTGATAAATTTGAGAATCGAGATCATAGTGCAGGCGTTGACAAAACAATGTTGTTAGATGCCGGCGCCGACCTCACCCTGCCGCGATCCCGCCTTTGATGTAGCTTTCGACCAATATGAATCAACGCAGTAATCGCATATACAGATGCTGTGAAAACGAAGAGTCCAGAGATGAGCAGGACTGATGGGACTCGTGTTGGATTCAACCCCGCTGTCTAATTCCGGACACGACGTTCGCTGCCCAAACCATTTGCTATGGATGCTCTCCACCACATTGTGCTGCTCTGATATATTCAGCACAGCCTCGGATATATCCGCCAGAAATGGCGACCCTTTGCGAAAAAACTGTCACATTTACACTTCACAATTCAGCATCCATTTTATTTGTGTTAATACCATTAAGAGAGAGAGATGGAGAAAACTACTTACAAATCCCAAGCCGCCTGTGTCAAAAATCCTCTGTCTACAACTGCAATTTTTGCGCATGGGTAGAGAGATTTCACTATCTGAACATATGGGTTCTCATCCACAATTGCACCCACTTCCCCGCTCATTAGCTTTTCAACGTAATCCTGCGGGCTACTCAGAGGTACCAGTCTTTCTTTGGGTATGTTGAGATCGTGCATCAGATAATCTCTGGCAAATGAATTGTTCATGTACCCTACTTTGATCTTGCTTGTGGTGAGGCTGTTCATGTTTGTAAGCGCAGGGACCAACTTCTCCACAGTCAAAATAGATGTGAGATGAGCGGTGTAACTGTTGTTCAATATTAGTGCGATGAAGAGCCACGTAGCTACAATTCCCTTCCCCATTGCGCTCTTCACATCTTCCTCTGCACATTTTTACACACATCTATTAGCTAGCCGTGACTTATAATGCCCTAATTAATTATCTAGATGTTCCTAGATTTGAGATTTTAAAAAACAATGTAACAAGCATATGAAAATCCCAATGGAAGCTACAATCCCCATGGTTCCTATTTATCTTGTGCACGCGGTGTTAAGTTTTAAAATATGAAACTGGAACAAAAATAAAATAAAAATTGTTCTTAGAAATGTATAGCAGTCGCTTTTCTAGCATTAAACTCCTATTTTTAGTGGCGGTTCAAAAAGAGGGCTAGGGCACTAAAAGTTTTCCCCCTACTATTTAGTTTTTCATTCCATATGACACCCTAGTGAGTGCATTATAAACTCTGCATTGTTGTTCCTTGTTGTATTCTGTATTCTTACAATTTCTCACTTAAATTTTTCAGCCATACTCTTTGAAAAAAAAATGCATTCCATGAGACCACCTTGGTAAAACATGTTCCTAATTTTTTGCAGCAGCACGCTCTAAGAAAATTCAAGTGGCCCCTCTTCATGAGACTGCAACCTAAGAGTTTATTGGAGACTTTTATTGCGAGATGGCAACTGATTTTGAATATATTTTTCTCAAATATTAGCTTTACAAATAAATTTTAGAGAATTGGATTTAATTTTGATATTAATGTCTATTATGTTATGGGTAGAGAGGCAAAAACAAATAAACTAGATGGATGGAGAAGACATAGATTTTATTGTCTTTCTTGCCTTATCAAATGACATTACATTCACCTCTTTTTATAGAGGATTTTAGAAAGTGTTGGAGAATGATTTTCCACATGTTTAATCATAGTCAAACATAGACCATTCAATTCTCACATGTTTTCAACCACAGACCACACAGACCATTCTAGAAGGTAGGTGGAGAGTTTGGTATTAACTGGGAAGTCTGTGGGAGTAGGTAGAAATTACTATTTTTAACACTCCCCCTAATTTCTACTATCAATTACATCAATGTTTACAATGCCCAAAGTTTCTCTTAGATACTCAAATTGTTCTTGTGTTAATGCCTTTGTGAATATGTCTGCAAGTTGCTCCTTTGATCTACAATGTTGTAGAATGAGTTCTCCATTGTTGACCAATTCTCGGATGAAATGATATCTAGTGTCAATGTGCTTTGTCCTCTTGTGGAAAACATGATTCTTTGATAGTGCAATAGTGGACTTGGTTGTCACAATAGATTGTTGTAGGCTCCTCTTGCTCATGCATTAGATCCTTCAAGATTCTTCGCATCCAAATTGCTTGACATGCTGTTGATGTACTGCTACATATTCTACTTATTGATGAGATTGTCACTATTGGTTGTTTCTTTGATGCCCATGCTACAATACATGTTCCAAGATGAAATGCATATCCAGATGTACTCTTTCTATCATCTATATTTCTGCAAAGTCATTATCTGTATATCCAATCAACTGAAAAACATCTGATGTAGAAAATATTATGCCATAATTCATAGTTTGTAATATACCTTAACAACCTTTTTCCTGCTTGTCAATGTGAGTTCTTTGGTGAATCCATGAATCTTGAAATCAAACTAACTCCATACATTATATCGGCCTAGTTGTTGTGAGATACATCAAACTGCCTACCAATTTTCTAAATACAGTTGAATCAAAATCTGTCTCATTGTCTTCTCTACTTAGTTTTGTTCCTACTACCACAGGTGTAGAAACTAGACTGCAATTTATCATTCTAAATCTCCTTAATACATCTTTTGCATATTTACTTTGACAAATGAAAATCCCATTATCATTTTGTATGACTTCAATGCCAAGAAAATATTTCATCAATCCCAAATCTGTCATCTCAAATTCTTTTGTCATTGCTGATTTAAACATGTCTATAGAAAGATTTCTGTAAAGATCAAATCATCAACATACAAGCAAACAATTAAAATTTGACCTTGCTCATTGACTTTGGTGTATAGTGTAGGCTCACTAGTACTTTTGTTGAATCCATTCTGTATCATGTATGAATCTATCTTGTTGTACCATGCTCTTGGTGTTTGCTTCAATCCATAAAGTGCCTTCTTCAACCTATAAACCTTGTCTTCATATCCTTTGACTTCATATCCTGGTGGTTCTTTGCACATAAACTTCTTCTTCCAGATAACCATTCAAGAAAGTTGATTTCACATCCATTTGAGAAACCTTCCATTTGTTTTGAGCTACAATTGCTAGTACCATTCTAACAGTATCAAGTCTTGCTATAGGAGAAAATGTTTCATTGTAATCAACTCCATATTCTTGTGCAAATCCCTTAGCTACTAACCTTGCCTTATATTTTCAACTTCTCCATTTGCCTTATATTTGGTTTTATAAATCCATTTCACACCTATGGATTCTTTATCCTTGGGTAAATCAACTAGATCCCATGTTTCATTTTTCTCTATTGATCCTATTTCATCATTCATTGCATTAATTCAATGTTCTTCCTTAATTACATCCTCAAAATATATAGGATCTTGAGCAAATAAAGAAAAATTAGACTACAAATCTATCCATCTCCATGATCATATATTTCTTGTAAGATTCTTGTCTTTTTACCTTTTAGTCTTGGTCTCAATGATACAAGTGTAGGATTTGATTCATTACTTACTTGTGGACTTGATGATTCTCCTTGCTCAACTTGGATTTGTGAGCTTTCTCCTTGTGATATTCCTCCTTGTTGATTTGATTGTTCTTCTTGCTCCCCTTGGTCTCCTTGACCTTTTTCTTTTTGATCTTCATATGGCATTGCCGTTGTACCTATAATTGTTTTGTCTATATTTCCATCCCAAGATTCTTCTTCTTTGAATACAACATCTCTACTTATAACAACTTCCTTGGTTATAGGATTAAACAACTTATATGCCTTAGAGTGTTCATCATAACCAATAAAAATGTATTTTTCACTTTTATCATCCAATTTACTCCTTGTTTCTTTAGGCACATGTGCATATGCAATACAACCAAATATTCTAAAATGAGAAACACTATGACGCTTACCACTCCATGCTTGTTGTGGAATCATGTTCATCATAATCTTTGTTAGACTTCTATTCAATATATAAATGCACAAGCTACTGCTTTAGCCCAATATTCATTTGATAGATTCTTTCCTTTCAACATGCTCCTTGCCATCTCCATGATTGTATGATTCTTCCTTTCTGCAACACCATTCTCTATTGAGGTGTGTACCTTGTAGTGAATTGCTTCTTTATTCCATGATACCTGCAATAATCCAAAAACTCATTTGACTTGTATTCTCCTCCTCTATCTGATCTCAATACCTTGATGGATTTCGCTTTGTTTCTCAACCAATGCTTTGAACTCCTGAACTTTCCAAATGCCTCGGATTTATATTTGAGAAAATAAACCCATGTTTTTCTACTATAATCATCAATGAATGTTAGAAAATAAATGCTCCCCCTAATGATGGTGTTTTCATTGGACCACATATATCTGTATGCACAATTTCTAATGGTGCCGAGATCTATATGACATTCCCTTTGGAAAACTCTCTCTATGTTGCTTGGCCAAAATACAACTTTCACATAGACTCAATGGTGTTTCAATAGGAGGTAAACCTCTTACCATTTCTTTTTTTTGCAACAAACTCAATCCTTTGAAGTTTAGATGACCATACCTCAAATGCCATACCCATGATTGATCTTGACTTGATGCCTTGAAACTTGTTCCAATTTCTTCCATTTTTCCACTTTTCATGCGAAGTGGGAACATTCTGTTATTTGTCATTTCAACTTTTGCAATCACCATATTACTTGGATAAATATCACATATTGTGCAAACATTATCCTTAAAGACAACTCTATAACCCTTTTGAATAAGTTGTCCCACACTTAGGAGATTATGCTTTAAACAGGTACAAAATAAACATTAGGAATAGTCTTCTTACCAATTTTTGTTATCACATTAATTCCACCTTTTCCCATGGCTTTAACTATATTATCATTCCCCAATTTGATTTTTGATTTAACTGATGTGTCCATATTTTTAAACAACTCTTTGTTTCCAGTCATGTGATTACTACAACCACTATCTAGAAACCAAATGTTGCTAGAACTTTCCTGAGCTACATTACATGTAATAAATATAGACCCTGAATTACTTTCAGAATAGTTTGCATTCTGTTTACTCATATCAACTTCTTTCTTTCGGCATTCATTAGCAAAGTGGCCATACCTTTTGTAATAATAACATTGAACATTTGATTTATCATACCTTTTGAAACACTGATTGTTATTGCGTCCCCTTAAGCTGAAATTTTGATTTCTCCTTCCTCCTGGATCTAGACTCTGTCTTTCTTCTCTTTGAAAATTGTTTCTTCCTCTTCCTCTTCCTCTTCCTCTGAATCTTGGATTTCCTCTTCCTCTCCTTCTGCCAAATGTCATTTGTGATTTGAATGCATGCTCCATGAGTTATTGTCATTCTTGTTTATCATGTCTTCATAATTATTTAATGAACCAACCAACTCATCTATAGAAAATTTAGTCAAATCCTTGGATTCCTCAATTACCACAACAATTGCATCAAATTTTTTTAGGAAACATCTCAAAATATTTTCTACAACTTTTTGATTTGTTAGCTCATCACCAATCTATCTTATTTGATTAACCAAATCCATAACATGATATGTGAATTGATCTTGACTCGAGAATCTTTCATCTGCAAATTTTCAAATTCTTTTCTAAGTTCTTGTAATCTAGAAATTTTACCTTACTCGTACCTTGATATGTCGTTTCTAGGATGTCCCATTGATGCTTAGTTGTAGTAGCTGGCTTGATCCTTCCAACAACTGACTCATCCAATCCTTGTGCAATGATCTGCAAAGCCCTCTTATTCTTCTACCTATTTTCTTTAAGTATATTCTCATTATCCAAACTCAAAGTAAACTCATCTTTTGGTTGACATAACCATTTATAACTATGTCTGATAACTCACATGAATCAAATGCCAATTTCATTCTAAAAGCCCATGTATCATATTTTTTTCAAGAAAATATTGGTATTATGGATTGATTTATACTAAAAGTCATGCCTTAATTTATTTTAATACCAAAAATAAGATTTTCTTTTTAAAAAAAATCTTATTACCTTGGCCAACTACCCGTCTATCTCTATAAGTGCCTCGACCTCGTCCAAAAAACTGACCTTGTAAATTTTTGGCTTGACAATCAACGTCTACATAATTGGCTTTGCAATTGGTAGCTTCTTTTAGCAAAGATAATATTAATAAACTTTGAAATGGTGCCTTACAGCCAAATAAAATCAAAACAACAAATTAGATTTTAAAACATCTCATGCTTACCATGTCTCCTTTGGACAACAAGCTTCTTAGAATGTCTTTTTTTATTTTCTTGATATGTTTTTCTCACCGGCTAGGACAAACTCCATATAGAGAAATCTGCCACACAAAATAAGAAACCGTAAAATAAATAGATATGCTCCAATCTGGGAGCTGCTCTTAATGTGATCGCTCTGATAACAATTTTTTATGGGTAGAGGCAAAAACAAATAAACTAGATGGATGGAGAAGACAAATTTTTATTGTCTTTCTTGCCTTATCAAATGACATTACATTCACCTCTTTTTATAGAGGATTTTAGAAAGTGCTGGAGAATGATTTTCCACATGTTTAATCACAGTCAAACACAAACCATTCAATTCTCACATGTTTTCAACCACAGACCATACAGACCATTCTAGAAGGTAGGTGGAGAGTTTGGTATTGACTGGGCAGTTAGTGGGAGTAGGTAGAAATTACTGTTTTTGACATATTAGAGGTTAGGAACAACTAATATGATTGAAGAAGATATTACATGAATTTAGTATAAAAAAGGAGTGTGAAACACATCTTCAAAAGATATTAAAAGATAAAATAAAGAAAGATATAAAAAAATTCAATAAGAAGTAGAAATCCTTCTATTTAAAGCTCATTGACCTTGAAATCAGTAAAATATATGTTGCCATTAAGATTTGGACTATGTTATCTAAGTATGTGGTCTCTTAAGGTTCCTAAACTCTATTGTTTAGATGTAAAAACTGATATTCTTAAAATTATTTCTATGTGAAGATTTCAATTTGAAGGTTCTTTGTCAAAAGTGAAATGTCTCACAAATAAGCAAGACTAAACATCTCTGCTCTTCAGATCTATAAATATTTCCCAAGGAAAAATAAAGTCCTAAAATAAAATCTGAAAGATAAATTTTGTATTCTAAAATTGCAAAAAATCTCACATTTAACTAAAATACATCCCTAAAACATTTTAATTGTCGCACATCAGAAAGCATGAAAATATCAGAAAGGCATGGGGAAACGAATACTCACTATAAGCGAATACAAAGGCCGACAGTGGCAATTTGTAAAATAAAATTAAAAAATATATCATTATTATTCTGTTTCGTACATAGAAAGTTTAGGAATTAATGGAAGAGTTGGTTAACAATGTAACTTCCTAACATATGTGAGATTTAGGTTGAAAAAAATGAATTTAAATTTTTCAAAAAGGGGTGTATTGAAGTTATGATAATATCCTTATGTTAATGAAGTAATTACTTGTTGAGAAATCTTCCCACTGAATTCCTCGTTTTCATGATGTTCCATGAGCCACACAAGAAATGCAGTGAAGAGGAAGAATTCCCTAGAGACATCCCACAACCATGTAGTGAAAGGACGGAGAAATATCCTTGTTTTCCCTTGCTCTTTGTTAATCCATCACCAAACACTATATGGGTGGCTCAAAACCCAATACAAATCTCTAATAAACTCACAAAAAATAAATCCTTAACACTATAAAAAACAATGAAAGAAAAAAAAATTATAAAAAGAAAGCGTGTAATAAATTTATTTTCAAAGTTTTCAGAGCAGTGTGTTACCTTTCCGTCGATTAACTCTGTCATGAATGCATCATAATTAGAGAGGGTTGAGTTGCCTTTGTCGAAAGCTTCATAAACAAATGGAAGATTGTATAACAAAAGTGCTTTAACGGTGGCCTCGAATGTGTCGTTCTGTATAACCTGAAAGTCATCCGATGAACTCACTGAAATTAGAAGCCCTCTTACCAATTATTTTCCCAACTACAATTCTTCTGTATCCGTTGGGAGTCTGTGCGGTGTCGCCAGGCGGCCAGATAATGGCGCCGAGTTTATCAGTTTCTTTCCGTATAGATTGAAGCCGCCCCTTTTCATTTTTCCAAAGCCCAATTTTCCTGTAACTTTTTTCTCCCACCACATTAATGATCTCATAATCATGAATTTCTGCATCAGATTTGAAGCTGTTAATCTTCTGAATCAGCAACTTGCCTCCCGTCAAAACCTTCATCGAAGCAGGGAAATCCGCGTCAGGAATTTCTCCATTATATGCAACCGTTTTATTTTGTGAAATCAAGGAGAAAATTGCATTTGCAACGAGCTTAAGAGAACCGTATGCCTGTATCCCAATTCTGTTGACGCCATCGTCTGACGAGTCGAGCTTCAGTTTTTCCCGCAATTCTGTGGATTGGGGCGTTAGAAAGCTTTTTATGTTAGGAAATAAGGGATAAAATATGTGGAATAATCCCTCACAAAATGCAATAGTAGAAACTAATATGCAAAACATATTACAGATCTCAAATAAAAGTGTGCAAAACAAAATAACACAACACAAGGAGACAGTATTTAACGTAGTCCACCCAATTTGGGATATGTCCACAAAGAATCACTTGCTCAGATTTTATTATAGCCACCACTCTCTCAATATAATACCCAGATCCGTTTGGAGCTATACTCAACAAACTCTACGGAATTCATAGCCGAATTCAAAACACATCTACAATGTTTACCTTATCTCTACCATATGCACAAAACCATATAAATAGACAACTGCTTAAGAAGTTTTACAAAACCGTGGGTATCAAAACCATGGGCCAAAACTGTCCCATAAACCTATGGGTCAAAAAACCCACCCATATGAGAAAATTATGTTTCCCGATATATCGGGCACATTTTAAGGCCCAAAGAAAAAAATTTCGGATTGCGCCCCGAACCCTCGCTATCAGGGCTACCATTGCCGCCTCGGCCCCCAATGGGGGCCAACCCCAACCCCGAACCAAGGTGAGATAACTTTGGAAAGTGTACAGTCTTCAACACTTTCTCACATGAAAACATGCTCCAAAACCTAACAATTTCCCACTTGGAGACTAGTTTTCCTTTGAGCAAGCTTCTCAACCCTTCACTAGTTTCCGTGAAGACCAACCAAAGCCGAACATGACTTGATTTTCCTTGCGACCACCTTGGTCATCATGTTTACAAGATTACGAGTAGTATGAATCTTCTCGGCTTCAACTTCTCTTCCTCCAAAGTTGTCTTGATGAAATGGTACCTTAACTATATATGCTTCATCCTAGAGTGTGGAAAGCAGAGTTCTTAGCTAGGTGTATAACACTCGACTATCATTATGCAATTTTCATTCCTCCTGTTTATGCCCCAACTCCTCAAGTAATTGTTGTAACCAAATCATTTCCTTGCTTGCCTCTATGGCAGCAACATACTCAACCTTCGTGGTTGACAAAGCCACCAACTTATGTAGTCGTGAAATCTAGCTTATTGCTTATCCTCACCTATAGTGTAAACATAACCTATTGTGCTCCTCCTGCTATCTACATCTCCAGCCATATCTGAATCTACATAACCACACAAAGTGGTGTTTGATCCACTGTAGCACAAAATTGTCCCCATGGTCCCTCTCAAATATTGAAGGATCCACTTTACTTTCTGTCAATAATCTCTCTTGGATCACTCATAATCTACTCACCACTCCCACTTTGCATGGGCAATATCAAGCTTAGTGCACACCATGGCATACATCAAGCGCCATCCCACCGATGATTAAGGTACCTTGGACATCTGGTTTTCTCTCTACTTTGTCTTGGGACATTATTCCTTTGATAACTTAAAATGGCCCTCCAAAGGAGTCCCAAGTAGTTTAGCATCCTACATATTAAACCTCTCTAAGACCTTCTTAATGTACTCTTCCGAGATAAAGTCAGCTTCCGTTCCTTCCTAGATCCCGAGATATCCTCATACCAAGGATTTGTTTGGCTGCCCCCAAATCCTTCATAGCAAAGGATTCACTTAGTTGCTTCTTGAGTACTTTTATTTCCTGCATGTTTTTACCTGCAACCAACATGTCATCCACATACAGATAAAGGATAATATAACTACCATCCTCAAATTTCTTTGTATACACACAATGGTCAGAATGACATCTAATATAACCTTGCTCCATCATGAAGCTATCAAATTTCTTATACTATTAATGTGGAGCTTGTTTCAAACCATACAAGCTCTTCTTCAATGCACACCATCTCCTATTTACCTTTGACCTCATAGCCCTCTGGTTTCTACATATATAGTTCCTCCTCTAAATCACCATGGAGAAATGCGGTCTTTACATCATGCTGCTTATAAGTGTAAGTCTTATGCTATAACTATTCCAAGAACAGTTCTAATAGAAGTCATTTTTACTACGGGAGAAAAAATCTCATCAAAATCTATACCTTTTTCTGTTTAAACCCTTTGACCACCAATTGGGCCTTGTATCTTTTCTTTCCTTCTTCTTCCTCTTTGACTACGAAGACCCACTTGTTACGGAATGCTCTTTTTCCTTTGGGTAGCTTCACCAAATCCCATGTCTGTTCTCCATGAGTCTCGATGCCCCTCATCCATGGTTTTCTCCCACTTAATCTTGGAATCTACTGCATTGCTTCATCAAAGCTCTGGCTCTCCACTATGTTATCTCCGTTTTGAGTTCACGCCAAAACTATCAGATAACCCCTACGAAATTTTTAAAGTTGGTTTTGCAAAATTGCCTCTTTAAGAGAAAATCGGGTTTTCGGGTTTTACCGACAGGTCGACATGAGTTTTAAATGTTTTATGTCTTGTGTTTTCCGAAACCCGAAACCCGCTTCATGTAGAGTCAATTCGGGTTTTCGGACCTTCGGCGCATCGGAACATGCCTTATCCAAAGCATGTTTTGTGTCGCTGTTCCCCGATACCCGAAGTCCGATTTAGTCCTTCATGTCGGGTTTTCGGAACTTTGAAGCATCTAAACATCTCATGCTCTATGTCTTGTGTTTCCCGAAACCCGAAACCCGAATTTCTCAAGCACCTTTGTGTCGGGTTTTCGGACCTCTCGAGCATGCGCCGACATGGCGTTAATGCCAAGTTTTCGGGTGAGTTGGCACGTGCAAGCTGAAGTGTATTAATTGCAAATTTTCTTATAAATATGGATTTCCACGTCATTTTTACCGGACGTATTTTTAACTTGGGGATTTTCGTACATGCTCTTCCAACCTCAAAACCCGAAAGCTCACCGTGCCCGATTGAATCGCTGTTTTCGATCTTTCCTTTCTCTGGTTGAAGGTATTTCTCTCCATTCTTTGTTCCTATTTTTGTGGATTGATTGCGCATGGATTCTTCTCATTTTCTTACCGGGTTTTGAGGGATTTTTTATTCTTCTTCTTTACGGAGTTGTTTTCTAAAAGGGGTTTAGGTTTTAGGGTCTATCTCTTGAAATTACCATTTGGTGTTATTTCCTCGAAATTTTCTTATGTCTTGGTACATGAATGGTAAAAAGAGATTGCATGTTTGAAATTCAACAAAAACCCTATTTTTCTCTTCTCGGGTTTTGAAGGGTGTTGTGCAGTGTCAAAGACCCGAAGTATTTTGGAAAGTTTGGCATGTCGGGCTTTCCAGAGTTTCCGACATCATCAAAAGTGCCGGACTTTCCAGAGCTTCCAACATCTTCAAGCGTGTCGGGTTTCTCCGACTTCCGACATCATCAATAAAGTGCGGACTTTCCGAGTTTCGACATTCTCGAGTGCATCGGGTTTCTGATTTCCCGACATCCTCCTCGGTGTGCCGGATTCTTCCGATTCTTCCGACATATCCGGCCCAGTCGGGTTTTTCACTGATGTGTGACATCCCCGATCTCGAAACTTTCTTCCTTCGACATCCATCATGTCGGACCACTGTTCCATCTCAAGAAAAGACTCGAGAAGTCAGGAAGAATGAAATACAAGTTTAAAAAGGTGGAGTCTACATCATATATTGATTGCAACTACGACATCCGAGACACAGAGCTCGGGAATATAGATATTGAAGATTTCTGGAGTAGGGTAAGGAGTTCCTCCCAAACTCCATGGATGAAATCTATAGCCGATAGTGGCTTACCTCTCACAGTGGGTTTTCCCATGTCCGCTCAGTGTCCGAGAATTCATCTTGGCCTATGCCTCCAGTTATGACTCGGCTTCTCGTTCTGTGAGAAGTCAGGCAGGTGAAGTAGTGATCAAATTGGATGGAGGTTACTTTGATGACCTCCTCAAACTGCCCAATTTTGAAGAGTATGGAGAGTTGGACATCAAGTCAGCTCAGAAAGCCTGGGACAACGATCAGGAAGACTACATCAAGCATGTAAATAAGAAGTTCCTGATCAAGGCCAAACCATTTGTCTCAGATTTCCAAGACTTATCCGGGAGTGATTTCATCCAAGAAATCAATGACATCATCACTCTGCTGAGTCGGGTTTTGGTTTGCCCGAATCAAATGTATTCCAAGGGTGGATGTATCAATTCATGATCACCATCAAGAAGAATCAGCAAGGGATTGACTAGGGCACTCTCATTAGCAATGAGATTGATTCTCAAATGACAACGGTCTTGTCAATGGGGAAATTTTATATGTCTTCATATGTCACATATACGTAATGTAGTGGGATGAGGAACTATCCTAGGGCTGGATACCAAGGGAAGCAGAACGGTGAACCAGGTGTATCAATACTTCCCTCAATTGACAAAAAAGGGATCCAAAGACCAATTCAGAAGGGTGAATGATGCCTTCTTCTATGAAAACATCTGCAGGCTAAACCCTGAATTGAGGAAGACAAGAGTCTCAGATGAGGCTTGGGCTGAAGTTTCCAAATGGGGATGTATCTTCTTACAATTCAAGAAGTTTACATATCTTCGGGTGGTCATGTACTCGGGAGATCCTTTTCGCCTGCCCCGATATCCAGGGGATAAACTGATATTGATGGAATTGGTTAGGCAGCTGTTGGATTTCCATAAATTCCAACAAAGTAAACATAAGGCTGTTGTATCCTTCCCAATTTCTATTGGGAGATACACTTGCTCAATAGTAGTGAAGGCCAAAAATGTTGTCCACGAACTTCAGGACAAGTTGAAGAAGCATATGAAGCCTCGAGACGGTTTTGACATCCGAGGAGTGCTCAGGGCGTATGGAACCCAGCATCTGCACAGGCCAAACATAGAGGATATTTGGGTTGATCTGCGTAATGAGGTTGCTATTCGCAGAAAGGATAATAGCAGATTGACAATTGCTGAGATTCAAACACTGGAGCTTGCTGATTTACCAGAAGGTACGAGTGACAATGAAAGTGTTTTGGATCTTTCCTATGATGGACTAAATGAAGATCAATATGTTTTCCCACCTATTGATTGGTCGACCAAATGAAAAAGCCTCTATTACGAGATAGGTCGGCTCTAATCCTTGCTCGCACCAAAGCATGGCTCTCCTCTTGGGAATGAATTTTAAAGATGATAAGCTTTCAAAGTTGGTAGCTTTAGAGGCGGGGCCCTCCAAAAAGGAAAAGGACAAAAAATCTTCTAGGGGGCCTATAAAGGTCAAGATTGTCAAGAAGAGGAAAGAAAGACAAATCTCTTCAATTATTTCTCCAGTTGAAATGGTGGATGTGCCAGAATCACCAACACCACCAGAAATAGGAGAAATTAATTTGGAAGAAGGAGGAAGCCAACGTCTGGTTTCATCATTTGTTGATTACCAAACTGAAGAGACCTTATCTCTTGCATCCCAGGCTTTGGAGTCTGAATCTGCGCCTCCCCCCTCACAACCACTCCTACCTCCTCATTCTCCATCCACTTCTTCAGTCATGGCCAGTATTTTCTCTGGACTCTCACCCCTCTCTGCTGGAACCCAAGTGATCACCAACACGCCCCCTCCTGTGCCTCTTTTTATTGGATCTACTACCACATTGGTAACTATTCCTCCTCCACTAGTAGAATCTTCTCCCCTTGAGAGTGGGATACCAGTTTCTACAACATTGGCAACTTCCTCTGATACGCCGCAATGGCTACTCGAGAAAACTCCGAGGAAGAGGAAGGTGATTGTACCCCTACCAGCCTTTGATTTCAGCTCACTCAAGGCTCCTACTGCGAAATCAGCCAAGAAGCCCAAAACAGTTTCAAGGGTTTTGGTGGATGCTTCAGGAGATAAGTTCGCAGAGATTGCCACTCCCTCGACTGACAAAACTAGAGAGGATATAACAGCCTCTGATTATCAGATAACCAGGGTGGCTCTAGGTAAAGTGACAACAGAAGGGGCGCAACAAGATGCATGGGATGCCACAAACGTGTTGTGCGGAAGTTGAAAGAAACAAAATACAACGAGAGATGACCTTAAGAGAAAAGTGGAGCAATTGACATGAGGTTTTCTCAAACTCTCAAAACCCCTTGAATCCATACCATCTTCTTTGTCTCACGCCGGACTCGATTTCTCATCGAGTGCCTACAATTGAGAAGATTGCTAAAAAGGAAGGGTGGTTGATGAATGGATCCAAAGGTTGCTCCAACAGGGGAAGGAAGTAATTCAAGACGTTGTGAAAGTTCATCAGTCTTTAGGGGACATTCAAAAGGATGGAGAGAAGATGGATGATGAATTCTCTCAAGAAATTAGACATCTTGATTTAATTTTGAAGCTCTCCAGGTGTTAAAGAAAATACCAGCACATCTCTTAGTAGAAGAAGGTGTTCTCCCACATACGGATAAGCATTTCCAGCTGACCAAAGCCATCAGGTTCAGAGTAAAGATTCTCAATGAAGCCTGCGGTAAGTTGAGAGAATCAAGGGATAAATTGATTGATGGGAAAAGTGATCTGGAAGAAGAATTGCTGAAAAATTGTCCAAAGGTGTCAGTTGGGAACTCAGGTATCCTATCAGCAGATGATCTCTTCAAACAAGTCCAAGAGTCTGTTCAGCATGAACCAATGCATGGATTTGGTCTTGAGATCATTGATCGGTTTGTAAGGATTGAACATTCTTTGGAGGCCTTAAGAAAGCTCAGCAAAGGATTGAAAAAGCTTCCCGGCAATGCCAGCGATATTCATGAAACTGCGAAATTTGGAATGATCATTCCACTGCGCCTGATGAGAACGAAATGCAAGGCATAATTCGAAAGTTCCAAGAATTTCGGAACAAACAGTCTCAGCTGGAGGAAGAAAAAGATGAAGGAGCAAAAGATGATGATTCAGATTGAGTCCCAACGTTTCATGTCATTTCAATCTTGAAATTGACATGTCTTTTTCATTTCTGTTTCGTCACATAGGAAGCAAATTTTGACTTGGTCTCCTGCGTGAGAGTCAAGCAAAATAGAACTCTATTTTAAAGAACACTATTTTCTAGGATTTATCCTATTTTCTCTCGTTTCCTTTTATTATAAATAAGGGATGCTTATGCATTCTAAAGGGTCGAGATTTTTGGAATATTCAGGAGCTATTGGAAAGAAGAAAAACTTTGTGTTTTCGTTCAATCATTTTGAAGAATAGGAGTTGATATTATTTTACAAACTTTGTGTTGTGGGATATATCTTACTTAAGACATTGTTCTTATGTTCATGATCTTAAGCTATTCTTTGCATAGCATCTTAGTACTTCTAATCATTTCAGACATTATATTTATGATCTAAAGCTCGTATGATTATTTCGTGTTTCTGTGTTTACTCGAAAGAAAATACATTTCTCTCATTTCCTTTCTATTGTGCTTCTTTCATTGTAATAGTCTCTAACCCAGTTCATTTACGAAAGCAATGTCTTTGAATTGTGTGAATATGGAATTTGGGATTCTATCCCAACCCCAATGGTTAGATTAGTGTGAATACGTATATATTGTTTTTCTGTGTTTTAGATTAGTAATAAGCAGCGGCCTCACTGTCTTTGAGGAGGGATTTAATCCCATATACCGTGGTTGAACCTCATATTTTGGTTTGACAAAATATCCAACCAACACACTATCGTGAGTAATAAATAATAAAGAGAAGAAGAAAAAGCGTTCGGGTTCTCTTCTTACCCTAGAAGACCTCCTCAATATAGGAGTTTGGGGTTTCGTTGAGGAGGTTCTGAACTGATTCATCTGTCACTTTCTCATCCGGAGATCCTCTCTCGATGCATATTCTTTCTTCGATTCTTCCCTATTTTCTTGCAATCGCTGCTTATACATGACTTTCTCATTAAAGACCACATCCCTAGATCGAATGATTTTTTTGTCCTTAATACTCCAACATTTATATCAAAGTCATCACCATAATATGCGAATAATCTCTCACGAGAATCGCAAGTAAGTAAAAACTAATATGCGAGAAAATATTACAAATCTCAAATAAAAGTGCAAAATAAAATAACACAACACAAAGAGACAAAGTATTTAACATGGTTCACCCAATTTGGGCTACGCCCACAAAGAATCACTTGCTCGATTTTATTAAAAGCCATCGTTCTCTCAATACAATACCCAGATCCGTTTGGAGCTATGCTCAACAAACTCTACAGAATTCACAGCCAAATTCAAAACACATCTACAATGTTTACATTATCTCTACCATATGCACAAAACCATATAAATAGACAATTGCTTAAGCAATTTTACAAAACCGTGGGTATCAAAACCATGGGCCAAAACCGTCCCATAAACCTATGGGTCAAAAAACCCGCCCATATGAGAAAATCATGTTTCCCGATATATCGAGCACATTTTAAGGCCCAACAAAAAAATTGGGCACATCAACGGTTTACGCTATGGCACCATGAACTTTAAAATCTTCGGGTTCTGCACCAAAATTGCCACAGCCTCGCTCTTGAACACTTGCAGAACTGAAAATTCGCCAAAACAAATAAAAATTGTGAGAATTTAACAATAAAAAAGACCAATTTTTTTGTTTGGGCGAAAGCGTTTGTATATTCTCACCATTTCCAACATCGCCCCCAGATTCCTGAATTGTGAGGTTGAGGCTAGTGTCATTCATGGTGCCATTAAGATGGTTGAGAGCCAACTGTAATGACCATTTGGCGGCCCTTCCTGAAGCTGTGTTTAGATCCAGAATGGCGGCAATGTTTACTGTGGATATGGACATGGACACTCTTACATTATGATTAAACATTAGTATAAGCATTAGGAAGTAAATTGGAACCATGGCCGCCCAAATGATTCCTTCCCCGCACAGAAATCGCTGTCCAAGTCACGGGCTTCGTAAGAAAATTAAAATAAATTGTATCATGCAAATTAAAATAAACCTCGCCGAGACAGCATTAATCGATACATAGCCGCCACGGTCAAATTCGGGAAAGAAGACGTATGGTGCAGATTTTAGACCCAGTCAAAAGGTTTTGAATAGCTCGAATCTATGGTTTCTGGAAGGGATTGACTTGGATACTTTCCGAAGTGTACGAGAAATTACAATGAACTCATGCCGTGTTAAGTCCGTAATGGGTCTTGTGTATACCTTGATTTAGACGCCAAAACAAAACAAAAAACTGGCATTTATAGTATTTAATTGCATGTTTTTAATTGTACTTTTGTCTATTAATTAACTACCAATAGTCCTTGAAATGCATGATGGAAACACCGAAGGGGATTCATCGAGGATGTGAAACTGGAGGATCCGAAACAATGGAAGAGGAAGAGAGGTGTTGAAGAAGTAGTTTGAGGGTTCTACTTATCAACAGACACAAGAAGGCAATGGCGGAGAGGACGGTTTGCAGAACGTTGGGTGAGGAAGAGGCGGATCATAGAACGTACGAAACAATTGCTCCCACCATTTCCCTTACCCGCATTTTGGCTCCAACTTAATGTGCACAGAAATAGAGAGAATTAAACCCTGTAGGACATTTCTCATAAGGAAGTTAGAAGAACGAAAGCCATAACCATCAAAACACTTACACATGCCCAGGTAGAATGAAACACGTACACATGAGCAGGTAGAGAACCAAATTTCTTCTATTTTTTTAAACTCTTGTGAAACTGCGAATAAAATCTGGCAGACTATAATTACGCCAAAAATCCCAAAAAATCCCGAGAGAAGGAATGATGACTGTTCAGATGGTCATTGATTGGGAGGATTTATATCGTTGGATGTTGTCAGTGGGAGGAGCTCTTTCTCATAGAGTAAACACTTTTCAACGTAATTATTGATTTGAAATAATGGTACTTATTGGGAAGTTTGGATGTACTTTTTTTATTCATCTTATTTTTTCATTTATATTTATTTAGTGTTGGTTTTTGCACGTTGATTAATTATATTCTACTTGTTTTCGACACACGGATCATGAGGTACTAAAATCATATGAAAAATGTTAGAGAAGTTAAAAAGAAAGGATAGAATTATTGAATCTCAAAAAAATACCAATAAGCATTAATTTGAACCACTAATTAATAAATAAATGAAGACACTAAATTATATAAAATAACATTTAAAAAATGTCTAAAACCCAACTTTAAGCACCTACAATCCCTACATCAATTTTGTATTCTCTTCATATTTTTTTGATATATATTTTTGTAAATAAAATTTTTAATCCTAAAACTGATATTAATAAATAATGACACTCGTAAAAAAACACTATGTTTTGATTGAAGAGACTTTACTCGTTATAGAGATTACTTGACGATTACGCAAAAAACCATGCAAAAAAATCTATTTCACCAAATTCATATTGAACTTGAACGAAATCTCATCTATTTTTAACTAAGCAACTCCAAACATTTACGCTCCACGAAAGTATAATGCATTTCCAATTAAACTACCACACTTTCAATACCACTCAAAGTTTTCCCATTGGTATAGTTTTTATCCTTGATTAAAGCCATCACGTGCTCCACGGTCTAATAAAAAAATATTTGCATGTGGGGAAATTCTTGACTATTTAGTTTGGCACTCTATTTGGGAGTCGTCTATTGTAGTGCCCACACTTTACACACACAAATACAACAGTAAAATACCAGGATAATTTTTTTTTGACTTACATTGCTCACTACACACAACACAACATGGGCTTCAAGTACAGAACTCGACTCGCATACGACAATCACAAAAATCATCGACTCACATAGACACACGAAAACGACATAGGCATGTTGACGCTACACTTTTCCCAATGGAAGGTTACTAGTAAAGACCCAACCACAAGAACATGGCTTCAGGAACGGCGAACCCACAACACATCATTTCCTTAAATGTATTTTTGGTTAAAGTTAACATTCCAAGGACATTACGAGCAAGGATAAATTTTCTCGTTTGTCCACCTACGTTTTCTTAAGCTTATTCCGCGGTTGAAAATACAATTCGACCTTCTCAAGTTGGCTTCTTATACTTTATATAAATTTCCATAACTGACATACATATTTGGCATAAATCAAATTGCATACAAAATACTTAATCATCTTCTATTATGTAAAAATATTCTTCTCCAACGTTTATTTGATGTCTACAGTTTTACCCTTACAACTCAAGCGAAAGAGACTTGATGTCCAAAACGCAATCAAAGGATTTGATGGAGATATTAGATACAGGGCAGCTTTTCACCAAAATATTTCTCGATTCACACTATATTTATTTCTCTACCATTGTTATTATAATTTGAAAACTTATTGAATTCCTATAAGATATATATATATATATATATATATATATATATATATATATATATATACATATCTTTTGTTTTCTCAAAGTTTGGTCACACCAAGGTAACTTATATTCTTTGCAATGCATGAAAAAGTTTAATTAAGTTATAAAGACTCCAAGATTGACCTTAGTCCTAAACTCCAATCTCGTGTGCAAAGCATTTATATAATATGCTCTTACATCGCACTAAGATCTCGCTCTTAGCGTTGTTTTGAAATCAGGAGTTACATAAGTATTTGACTACATCTTGAAGGGGTACACGACCGGAAGAATTGTAACTATACATGAACCACATTCAAGAAAATACCAAGATGTTATTTTGATGGAAACCAAGGTAGCACCGCTGAATCGTTCCTTCAAACAATGACTCCTAAGGTGCCTTCTAAGGCGGTCTTCAACACTCAACCTGGTGTCGGACCTGAAGGGAGGGCATTCTTCTCGCGATTACCAAAACTAGAAGGAAACCGCATACTCTGGGTAGGTTGGACCATGACATTCCTAAATATGGGTTCACGACAATGTCGCTAAACCTAATGACTATGACGGTAAACTCTCGATGGGGGTTTTATTTACCTAACCTAGGGATCTCATCGAGTGCAAGCTTAAGTTCATCCTACGGTTTTAAATTTCTTATATGGTAAAAAGGGATCACACATACAGGCAAGCTATACACGAGTATTTTATTAGAGTTGAGTGTTCCCATTAAAAATCTTTATTGTGTTTGCAAGGTAAGAAGGTAATCCAGAATTAATTTAATCGTTTATTGAAAAATGAGAAAGTACTACAATATATTAACTTCAATTTCAATTTACTATATATAAATCAAATCCCCTTTTTTTTGCCATACACAATTAAGAATCAAACTGAACCGGTGATTAAATGTACATTTCCTAAGTATCCCTAAAACTAGCAAGATATCATGATGTTAACAAATCTCAATTATAACTTTTCAAGAATAAGAGACTACATTACACAGTTATTCATTTTACAATGACCTATAAGAATTACAATAATAATAATTAAATTACACATCACCTTTTTCGTCGTCATTCTTCCATCCTGCAAAACCCACGTGAGCATGATATCAGCGATAAATCGCTGGCATGGCATCCACCCTAAACAATCATAAGTATCATATTTCAGATTCCCATTTACATCTAACAATAATTACAATTTGCAATCGAAATAAAAAGGTCTAGGAACATGTATCCATTGCATTTCATTTTTCTTCATTTTGTAACCCAGGAGAGAGAAAGAGAAGGGAAGAGAGAGAAAACATCATTTTGCCAAAAGTTCTAATACACATAACAAGTTTCATTATAGTGTTTTAAACAGTTATTTAAGTGTGTTTAAACGTTTTCAGGGTGATTTGGCAACCTTACGAGGTCCCGCAGCTTTCTACTTTTACATTTTCTCACTAGCTACAAAACGTACAAAACGGGCTCGGAGGCTAAGAAACTACTTCCAAAGGTTATCTTCCAATGAACACGCACACCACGAATAACTTTCTACGTGTCCCCAGATATACCAGAATTCATAACAACTGACGGAATTGAAAAAGAGCAAATGGTTTGCGTTTGGCGGTTAGTTCTCCGGGGCCACTGGTCGTAGTTCACCCAGTTGTAAAATGACAAAAGTTAGCTCAAGCACCCAGAAAACCGCATCCATAACTGATGTTTGATGGAGAAGCACGCAATGAGACATCTCCTACTAGTTCCCCTATATAAAGAGAATTCATCAGAGTCAACGGGATTGAGAACTAGACAACCATGTTCAAACGGCGACAAGTTTTCTGGAGCGACAAGACAAAATTGGACCAGTTTGACCTCGTCAAACTACGACCGGAGGCCTACAAAACGGCTTCGCCAAACTATCCCGAAAGGTGCTCTTTCCTATGCTGAATGTTCCATGCATTTGTCTAGTATAAATGCTAGAGGTTTGCGAAGACAAAACGTGATTTCTCTTTCCGGGTTTCAAATGGTGGTCCAAAACGAAAGCCAACTTTCTAGTTTTAACAACTCTCTACTGTTGTAAACCGATGTAACAGGGCTCCTAAAAGAGCGTCAAAAGGATGTCATATGATCGTTTCGGGTCAAACCAAAAATCAAGGTGACTCCTCGTATACCAAGGTACACGAATGAAACTTCACATCTCGTTTCCAGAGTTGCGAAGGGTACTTAGTGAGTCTCCGAAAATTGTAAAATTTAACTATTTTCAGCAGGAAGAAGGTCAACTTAATCAATGGAGAGTCAAATTTGTCTGGTCGATAAAACGATATTGAAGCGATCAAAAGGGTAAGAGTTTTCTAGATCATCTCGAAGCGAGGGTGATAGTTCGTGGTTTAAAGTAGGCGAGTTATAATGGCTTCGAGAGTTGCGACACGACACTTTATTGTTTTGCAATGAGTTGAAGAGACATTTAGCTGTATTAAAAATCTAATAACTTAATATTCTATTTAGTTGCAAAAGAGAACTAAAACACGAGAATTATGAGAGGTAAGGAAAGAAGAACCATGCCTGGAGAACGAAGTCGGTCGAAGCCGCAGGCTTGGGTTCAGTCTCGTGCTCGGGCACTTCACAATCGGCATCCACGAGCGTCCTCAGCTCCACCATTTAACATACATGTCTTCTGGATTCGACCCACCACTTGCTGAGCATGATCAAAGGGTTTCTTATTGTTGTTGTTTGGATAGGATGAGATCTTCCTCCTTTTGTGCGTAGCCTCAAACCTTGCAACCATTAGACCATGATTTTTTTAAGGCATTTAGTCAAACACTTCACATGCCTTAAGCGTGCCTCCACATTTTGCACATTCTCATGTGCTCATCAAAAACCAGAAAACATAATGATTAATTCTAGGCATGATTCTACAAGAGGCACTCATGCCATCGAAGTATTTATAGCCCTCATGCACTGAATCCTGCCTGGCTAAAAGCTAAGTAAACAAAAATGAAGCTTACAAGGTCAGAGTATGTTCCATAAGTCCACATCTCTCTGAGGCATTCTGTCAAGCAAATCACAAGCCTTTTCTTCACATCCATGTTGTGCATATGCTGCCATCATGGCATTCCATGAGACAACATTTCTTTGAGGCATTTTATCAAACAGTTTATGTGCCCCTTTTTTTTTAACAGACCCATTTTTTTGCATGCCTGCTATCATAGCAGTCTAGGAAACCGCACATCTTTCAGGTATTTTGTCAAACAGTTCACACGCATGGTGTAAGCCTTCACATTTTGCAACTAATTTGTGCATAACCTGAAATCATTGCAGTCCATGGAACTGCATTTTTTCCACGCCTTTAGACAAGCCATTCACATGCATTCACATTTTTACAAATGAATCGACTAGGGCACTTGCAACAAAGCAACATCTGGCAAAGTTCCTCTGGGATTTTGACTTTGATGGGAGCCCACGCAGGCCTGGGCACGGGCTGGAAGGGTGTTGGCCGCGTTACAAAAAGAACAGACACAAAACCTCTTCATTTTTGCATTATTTTCCATGCGGGTGTGAGTGGCGCGGCCTGGGCACATGCTGAACGTTTGTGGAGTCTGGCTTTGCGTGAATCAAAGTGTTTGCATGAAAGTTTCCAAGGCCGTTTCAACAAACTCATTTTTGTGTACAGATCCTGCGCACCCAAGCCAGCCGCCCATTCCAAAAAGCAGCGACCAAACCCTAGCGCAAAGTTTTTGGAGCTTTTTCCGCCCTTCTCCACTTGCCCTAATCCGCCCCCACAAACACGATTATTTTAAATTTTAGTTCTTTTATTTTATTTTTATTATTATTATTTTATTTATTTATTTATTTTTAAAATTTTCCTTTGCGTACAACAACCCACACAAGAGACGAACAAGACTCCCCTTCTATCCGAGGCATTTGAAACTGAATGCAAGACACGGACCGACCACGGCGTCACAATAAGAGATTGTCTTCTCACGGAATGAGGCGACCAATCCACACGAATAAAATCGCTTATCGATAATCAACAATGAAATTGGTAACACATCGACGATCAACTGAAGAAGTTATCATCCATCGATAATTAAAATACTAATATTGTTATCATTATTATTATTATTATTATTTACTTATTATTATTATTATTACCACTTAAAATGATTATTAATCATACTACAAGACTGACATGCCCGCTCGACAAAAGGGTAAACAATAATACTATCAAATAGAGGCCAATCGTCAATTAAATTAAAATAACATTATTATCACTATATATTATAAATATATAAATGTAATTACTATTCACATTGATAATGACTATCGGCCCAGCTTTACCAGGCGACAACAAGGTCCTCCTTCAATTAGGTCAACGAACAGGACATTACACAGTCCCCACACAAAGGTGTCGATAACGACTCGAGAGAGCAAGGAGAGGAAAGGTGCTAACACATCACTGAGACCAGGCCAAGGTCAACAATGGTCAACGAGCCCATGCACACAAGTCTCCTGTGATTAGTGAATGTGGGGTTGGTGTCGGACTAGGAAACATTGAACGGGCATTACATCTATCTTGGCGATGGGATTGTATGACCCCATAAGAATGACCATAAGATGTCATACCAAATGGCATACATGCATAGCTCTCTGTGGGACCCACATCATCCTACTTGGCATCCAATCAGCTCAACCTAGTCACCAATCTCCCAAGTAGTCACACAACTACATTCCCGAGGCCGATCCTAAGGAAGATACGAGTAGAGAAATGGGACGAGGAAAGGACATGAGAAGGTGGGGACATTTAATGTAAAGCTTTGGAAAACCCGCGCCATACCCGATTAAACAAGCAACAAAACTTTTAGCACCAAAACCGGGAACTCTGCAATTGTATTCATAGGATTTTGGGAGAATTGACGAAACTCAAAACTTTGCAACTGTATTCGTAGAAGGTTGGTGGAGAACGAGAATTGGCGAGAAGGTCCATTGTATAGAATTGGGGAAAAGCATTAGATCATAAAAACATTCAGGCGCTATGTGATTTTTAGATTTTAAAGTTGTTCACACAAAGACATTTTTTATTTTTCTGTTCTATAGATTTGTGAAGTTTTTTAGAGGAGAACATGTACTTATAGTATCAATAGCAATACTTATATATGGTATTGTAGATTGTCATATACACATTGCCTGAGGCTATGTGATTTTCTGATTTTAAAATTGTTCATAGATAGAATTTTTTTAATTTTAAAATGTGGCCCAAGAATGTGGTTGGAAACGACCTTGCAACAATCCTCCAGTCAATTTCACTATATATTAAACAAAAGTGAAACATATATGAATTATGTGAAGAGACCAAATCCTCTGGGACCAAATGCAACCTCGTTTTCACATACACGTAAACGTGACACCCTATGTATACCATAGGTTTTGAATACCAGTATCCTATAACGTTGTTTTGCGACAAAATCAAGCACCCCAAATGAGTTCTACAGGTCTACTTTTCTAGGCAGAGTCATTTGGTGTGATTGCATAACATTGAACTTTTCCTAAGGTGTGGGACCTTGCAAAAATGGAAAATCTCTCTAGATCAAAGGTTGGTTCCTTATCCCTTTATTTAGGTGCATACGTAAGGATTTGTAGAGGATCTATCTCTATACCTAATCTAAAACTTGCCAAGGAGATAGGGATAAAAGATTATAAGAAATAAGAAATGACTAAACTACCAGGTGATGCACCAAAGGAATGATGAACACTTATTTTGCTAATAGACACAAACCAAAAAAATGCATATAATAAACAAGCATAGATAACTAGATATATAATGGGAGACCAGATGAAAGCAAAAGAGACAAGAAAGGATCTAAAATCGATCATAGACATGTTTTATTTCTTTGTAGATTGATACAGTCCATTAAAAAGTAGCCAAGAGGCAGAAACATAATGTAATTTTGATAGAAGGCCTGAACCCCACATATCCCTTTGCTAGAAGGAGAAGGGGGCATGCAAAACAAAGAATGTCCAACCCTTTACAATGAATCTTGCCCCGTATTTATAGATTCAACCTGAAATAAGAAGAGAGAGAAGTGGGAAAAGTAGGTTGAAGCTCAACCACCACTGTTAATGCCTCTGATGAAATCTCTCCCCAAATCTATCTTTACTGCATCAATCCTTGGTTCTTGCCTCAAGGAAGAGGAACAGAAAAACAGATCAAATCTGATCTGGTTGTTGAGGCAAGAAAATCATGCATTGAAATCCCGAAGACGTTTCCTCCATTTTTTCCTCACCTAACCTTCTCAAAACTAAAGTTTAAGACCTCCATGGCATGGGTGAGGCCAAGATCTTTCCAACATATAGATTTGCAATATTTGAGCCCCCGAGTCGAAATATATGCCCTTTTTTGTATCGAGTCCGTACAGGAGGGTGGGAAAATAGCTTGAAAAATGGGTCCCCTTTTGATATGGGACATGTGGCAGCTAGATTGGAACAAAAATTGGGCCTATGGGTGCAATTTATCTTTTTCCCTTTCCTCGATTCCCCGCTTTGGCTTTGACTCGGGCCCAAATGCTGACTTTTTCCTTGGGCAGAGTTGTGGGCCATTTTGCAACTTTTACCCCTTTTGAGATAACAAGGGGCAAAGAACCAACTTTTTCCCAATGATCCACTTTCCCTTGGGACACACGATAGTCTGGTGCTCGTTTAGAAACCTTTTCTCTATTCACCCCTTGAATCAGTGTCATACTAACACTTGGCATCCTCCGCTTAATCCTTTTCTGTCTCACCTCACCTTTGACTCTGTTTCCTCTTATGTGGGATCATGGTCGATCCAATATTTGGCATGGGGAGAAATATGGATAACAATTTGGTGACTCACAAGAGTATCTTCCTGCTAGATGAAAAGACCAATTGCCTTGTCGTATCCATTGGGCATGGAGTTGAGAAAGACCATCTGGTATTGATTATACCTCTGATTCACGAGTCCGACTACTTGCACTCTCAATTTTCATAAGAAATATCGAAATGAAAGTTTCTGAGAGTATAAAATTGTTTTAACTTGGGGTTTCATCTACCTTTTCAAATGGACTGCACAAGAGCCACAAAATAATACCACACTATATACAAAATTTGAAATCATACATGCTCCAAATGGAACATGCAGAGCGTGAAAAACACTTAGGAGAAAAGCAATCTACACTACAACAAGATAATGTACACCTCCAATGCATTTCCCAACTCCTCCAAATCAGCATTATGATCAGATCTAGAACCATTATGCTTACCCATATGAGAAGTGTCAAAACTAGTTTGACTATGAAGCTTATCAAGGACAAGGGGACGCATATAATGGCGATAGTTATGCAGAGGATGTTGGTTTACTGGAGAAGATTCGAAAAATGGAGGCTAGCATGGTGCAGTCCATGGCCATAACACGAATGAAGGCATTCGAGATTGGTTGCAGGGAACCTTGTCCATGGGAAGGTCCTTTTCCAAGACACTACAGCCCTCAGGAGAAGCTTGACTTCATGGTTGAAATGCTACCCCAACTTGCACAATGGACTGAGGAGATCGGGGCTTATGAGTTAGAGTCAAGACAACCTTGTCAATGGGTAAGTCCAACATCTCATAGCTTTTCTTTTTCTCTTTCTCAAGCGGCACCATCTCAACCCAAGCTCCTCACTTGTTGCCGCAAGTGTTGATTTCATTTCTCCATCTCCTAGTCTTCCACCTCATCTCAGTTCTTTTGTCCTTTTCCCTTCCAAACAATCATCCCCTCCAAACAAACAAGAATTTATGCCTCCCATCCCACCACAAACAATTGCAAAGATGGTTTAACCCCAACTGCCACTCCTCTTGCTTTCCCAAGTCCATGTTGGGAAGAGACTCAAGAATCCTAGTCAAGGAGAACAACAAGAAGAGGAGCCCAACAAAAAGAAATGACAGACAATATGAAGAGTTGGGCTGCCAAATTTGGGTTTACAAAGATCCCCTTGATGGTCAAGCCAATAGAGGAGGTCAAGATTGAAGAACCAGTGGTGGTTGAGGCTGAGTTTACAGTAGAAGAAGAGCAAGAACAAGAGGAGGAACAATCAGTCCCAAGCCCCATTGAAGAGGAGCAGCTGGGAGAGATCAAATTAGTGTTGAGGCCACTCAATGAAGAAGGCATCATTGAAGATTTTTTTCTTTCATTTCAAGGGCCTAATTTGATTGATGAACCCATGATGGAGGAGGACCATATAGTTTCAAGAGGCTCTAAGTGTGGAGCAGGCTATGGGAAACCTTCAGTTCTTCCTCCCACTTCATCCCCTTCAAGCTCTGATGTTGAAGAAGAGTTTGATCTCTCAAACTTCATGTTTGAGGAAGAGAGAAACCATGGTGAGCAAGTTGCAGATCAAGAGGACACCATGAAGGAGGTAGAGAACTTGCAGCAGAAAAAGGAGGTAGACTATCTGTCAAGACTTGAGAGATTGCTTTGATGAAGAGGAGCCCATGGAGATTACATCATTCACTCCTCCATCCATCTTCCACACACATGAACCTGCTGCCATGAAGGAGAATATTCAAGTGCAAAATCCTACACTCCATAATGGCTCTCTGGAACCAAGGTTGGAAGATCTTGATCTTCTATGTTCTTCAAAAGAGGAGGAAGGAAAAAGGTAGGAGGATGTCACCATTTCTCACGCATCATTCATCCAAGAAGGTCCACAAGAAAACTCCATTCTTGGAGTTGAAACTCAGAACAAAGGGCACATTCAAAGGATCAAACCATGCCCAATCAAGTACTTGGCTTCATTGGAGCCAAAGGAGAAACAAAACTAGTCATGCCCATTTCAGGGCATGAGGATGAGCTACAAAGCACCAAGGATCAAATTGTCATACCTCTTCAATCCAAATGCAAGAGCAACTAAAAGAGGTATTGTTTTTATCTTGAGTTGATACTTTGGTGATTTGGGTGGAAGATCACCTTGTAGTTAGTTTTTCACTCATCCAACCAGCCATGTTCTAGTGCCAAATCAGTTGCATGGCTGCCATTTTTGAGGAAGGGAAGCTATTTCTCCCTACCACTTGCAGGTTTTGTTTGAGTTCCCTTCGCTCTTGGTTAGAGTAGAGTAGATATGTTTTTATTTAGTAGAAGAAGTGCTTATGCACACTCTGCATGTCTCATTTGAGGCATGTATGATTTGGTCTTTGTATATAAGTTTTTTCCATTTTTCTCCAAAAGGGAACAAATCCAGAGCAACTTAAGCCATTTTCAAAACAGTCCATTTCAGGGATAGGTGAAAGCCCAGGTCAATACAATTTTCTACTCTCAGAAACTCCATTTTAAGATTTTCTTATGAAAATTGAGAGTGTCGACACGCGGGAAAATTCAACATCAAGTAGAGGTCAATAAAGTGTAGAGAGTCAGGAGTCCATTTTATAAGAAGGATCAGTGTCAGGCCATCATTCTTGACTCCATGCCCAATGGATGCTTCAAGGCCATTGGTCTCTTCATCTAGCAGGCAGATGTCCCCATGAGTCACCAAATTGTTATCCCAAATTCACATCCCTAGGACAAATTTGGTCAAGACAACTCTTACACATAAGGAAATTATGAAGGAAATGACTCAGACCCATGAGCTCACATTCTAGGATGAAAAACAGGTTACAGGTGGGCTCAGAAATGAAGGAGCAAAGCCAGAGAGAGAGCCACGTGTCCTAGTGGCACTTCTCCAAAGATGAATCCATAAAGGGAGGCTCAAACAAGCCCCGCATCTCCACATGTCCTAGGTCAAAGTGGGACGTTGGGGGTTTTCTGAGTTTTATGTTTCACAAAAAGGGGAAAAGGTAAATTACGGACCCGCCAGCCTGATTTTTTCTCTAATATGGTTGCCACATGTCCCATATCAAAAGGGAAGCCCAAACGAGTGTTCAAGCTGCCACGTGGCCCTAGTATGTGAAAAATGAAGAAGATTCTTCTAGGCCATTAACAGAGAATCCAATCTCTTCAACTACCAGATCTTATTCGATTCGATCCATTGGGAACCAGAAGTGATATATTATGGGTAGATTTGCAGAAGGCATTGATATTCAGTGGTTGAACTTTCAAAGTAGGATTCGATGCGTATCTCATGGTGGTTGGAGTAGGATTCAATTTTTCCCTCTTCTCTCTCTCTTATTCTTTCTATATATTGTAACACTTCTCATTTGAGAAGGAGAGACATTCTAGGCATAGAGAAACTCTATCAAATTTGTTTCTCGATGCCATTTTTGAGTAGTGAACCTTCTCCCACACTGGAAAATGTATTTGTGCCTCTATTCCAGAAATGTAATGGTCTGTGCACCTTCTAGAGCAATAAAAAATGTTTTTGTGGTGTTCTTCAACCCTTTGCATCATTTTGTTGTTTCTTCATGCCTCTCCCTTCTAGATTTGTTTTTTGTGCATGTATTTCACATTTATAGGTGTAGGATGTTGTGTTTCATGGATTTTAATGGATGATTTGCAAATCTAGGCCATGTCACTTCTGTCTGACCTCCCTCATCTCCATTTTTTCTATTTATTTTCTCCTCAACAAAATATCTCACTTCCTTTGCTGGTGTATCACCGCTTTAGTGTAGGCTTTGTTTTTTCCCTCTTTCTCTCTCCTTGGTTCCTTGGAATGCTTAGATTAGGTTAGATTTATTTTTCCTGCACTGGAGTAGCTCATGGTAGGTAGTTTAGGAAGAGGAACCAGCCTTTTTTGAGGATCATTCCCATTTGCAAGTCCCCACACTTGGGAATGATCAATGTTATGTAAATCACACCAAATGACCCGCCTTAGAAAAGTAGATCCATAACTCATTTGGGGGTGCTTGTGATTTCACACTAACAATTTTGGCATGCCAGTGGGACAGTTTTGAAGCACCTTACCACTTCACTTCATCAAGTTCGATGTGCTCTTGGTGAAGATTTCAGCCTTTGGAGGCACTTTCAAGCACATCTGGCGACTCCATCTGGTCAAAAACCCATTCTCTGAGTTACAGACCTTTTCCATCCATTTCCACTCATTTTCATCCATTTTCTTCTTCCATCTCTTTCATTTTCTCCCATTCCATGAGGTTGTGCAATCATGACTTCATTCCCTTCATAGAACTCACACTTACAACAATACAGTCCACCTCCAATGCATTTCCCAACTCCTCCAAATCAACATTATGATCAGATCTAGAACCATTATGCTTACCCATATGAGCAGTGTCAAAACTAGTTTGACTATGAAGCTTATCAAGGACAAGGGGACACATATAATGGTGATAGTTATGTAGAGGATGTTGGTTTACTAGAGAAGATTCAAAAAATGGAGGCTTGGCATGGTGTAGTCAAGGCCATAGCACATGAATGAAGGCATTCGAGATTAGTTGTAGGCACCTTGTCCATGGGAAGGCCCTTTTCAAGACATTACAACCCAAGAGAAGCTTGACTTCATGGTTGAAATGCTGCCCCAACTTGCACAATGGACTGAGGAGATCGGGGCTTATGAGTTGGAGTCAAGACAACCTTGTCAATGGGTAAGTCCAACATCTCATAGCTTTTCTTTTTCTCTTTCTCAAGCGGCACCATCTCAACCCAAGCTCCAATTTCCAAGCTCCTCACTTATTGCCCAAGTGTTGATTTCATTTCTCCATCTCCTAGTCTTCCACCTCATCTTAGTTCTTTTGTCCTTTTCCCTTCCAAACAGTCATCCCCTCCAAACAAACAAGAAGTTGTGCCTCCCATCCCACCACAAAAATTGCAAAGATGGTTGAACCCCAACCTGCCACTCCTCTTGCTTTCCCAAGTCCATGTTGAGAAGAGACTCAAGAATCTAGTCAAGGAGAATACAAGAAGAGGAGCCCAATAGAAAATAAATGACATAGATTAATCTGAAGAGTTGGGCTGCCAAATTTGGGTTTACAAAGGTCCCCTTGATGGTCAAGCCAATAGAGGAGGTCAAGATTGAAGAACCTAGTGGTGGTGGATGAGGCTGATTTTGCAGGAGAAGAAGAAGAGCAAAAACAAGAGGAGGAACAATCAGTCCCAAGCCCCATTGAAGAGGAGCAGATGGGAGAGATCAAATTAGTGTTGAGGCCACTCAATGAAGAAGGCATCATTGAATATTTTTTTCTTTCATTTCAAGGGCCTAATTTGATTGATGAACCCATGATGGAGGAGGACCATATAGTTTTAGAGGCTCTAAGTGTGGAGCAGGCTATAGGGGAACCTTCAGTTCTTCCTCCCACTTCATCCCCTTCAAGCTCTGATGTTGAAGAAGAGTTTGATCTCTCAAACTTCATGTTTGAGGAAGAGAGAAACCATGGTGAGCAAGTTGCAGATCAAGAGGACACCATGAAGGAGGTAGAGCACTTTGCAGTAGAGAACAAGGAGGAATACTATCTATCAGACTTGAGAGATTTCTTTGATGAAGAGGAGCCCATGGAGATTACATCATTCGCTCCTCCATCCATCTTCCACGCACATGAACCTGCTGCCATGAAGGAGAATATTCAAGTGCAAAATCCTGCACTCCATAATGGCCCTCTAGAACCAAGGTTGGAAGATCTTGATCTTCCATGTTCTTCAAAAGAGGAGGAAGGCAAAAGGTAGGAGGATGTCACCATTTCTCCCACGCCATTCATCCAAGAAGGTCCATAAGAAAACTCCATTCTTGGAGTTGAAACTCAGAACAAAGGGCACATTCAAAGGATCAGACCATGCCCAATCAGGTACTTGGCTTCATTGGAGCCAAAGGAGAAACAGAACTAGTCATGCCCATTTCAGGGCATGAGGATGAGCTACAAAGCACCAAGGATCAGCTGCCATACCTCTTCAATCCAAATGTAGAGCAACTAAAAGAGGTATTGGTTTTGTCTTCAGTTGATACTTTGGTGATTTGGGTGGAAGATCAGCTTGTAGTTAGTTTTTCACTCATCCAACCAGCCATGTTCAATGCCAAATCAGTTGCATGGCTACCATTTTTGAGGAAGGGAAGCTATTTCTCCCTACCAGTTGTAGGTTTTTTTTGAGTTCCCTTTACTCTTGGTTAGAGTAGAGTAGGTAGTTTTTTTTCAGCAAGAAGAAGTGCTTATGCACACTCTGCATGTCTCATTTGAGGCATGTATGATTTGGTCTTTGTATATAAGTTTTTTCCATTTTTCTCAAAAGGAACAAATCAGAGAAACTTAAGCCATTTTGAAATAGTCCATTTTAAGGACAGGTGAAAGCCTGAGTCAATACAATTTTCTACTCTCAAAAACTCCATTTTAAGATTTTCTTATGAAAATTGAGATTCCATGCCCAATGGTGGGTGGATTCGAGTCAGGTAGAGGTCAACAAAGTGAGAGAGTCGGGAGTCCATTTTATAAGAAGGATCAATTTTAGGCCATCATTCTTGACTCCATGCCCAATGGATGCTTCAAGGCCACTGGTCTCTTCATCTAGTAGAATAGATGTCCCCGTGAGTCACCAAATTGTTATCCCAAATTCACCCCCCGGAAAATTTGGTCAAGACAACTCCTGCACATAAGGAAATTATGAAGGAAATGACTCAAACTCGCGAGTTTCACAGGAAGAAGATGACAAAAAAGGTTATAACCATTTGGGCTCAAAAATGACTAAGTAGAGCCAGCAGAGAGAGCCACGTGTCCTAGCGGCACTTCTCCAAAGATGAATCCATAAAGGGAGGCTCAAACAAGCCCCACATCTCCATGTGTCCTAGGTCAAAGTGGGCCATCGGGGGTTTTGAGTTTTATGTTTTTCGTGAAAAGGGGAAAAGGTAAATTATAGACCCGCAAGCCTGATTTTTGCTCTAATCTGGCTGCCACATGTCCCATATCAAAAGGGAAGCCCAAATGAGTGTCAGGTTGCCACGTGGCCTGGTAGGTGAAAATGAAGAAGAGTCTTCCAAGCCATTAATAGAATCCAATCTCTTCAACTACCAGATCTGATTCGATTCGATCCATTGGGGAACTAGAAGTGACATATTGTGGGTGGATTTGCAGAAGGCATTGATATTTAGTGGTTGAACTTTCAAATCAAGATTGATGTGTATCTCATGGTGGTTGGAGCAAGATTCAATTTTTCCCTCTTCTCTCTCTCTTCTTTCTTTCTATATATTGTAACACTTCTCGTTTGAGAAGGAGAGACATTCTGGGCATAGAGAAACTCTGTCAAATTTTTTTCTCGATGCCATTTTTGAGCAATGAAACCTTCTCCCACGCCTGGAAAATGTATTTGTGCCTCTATTCTAGAAATGTAATGGTTTGTGCACCTTCTAGAGCAATAAAAACATGTTTTTGTGGTGTTCTTCAACCCTTTGCATCATTTTGTTGTTTCTCCATGCCTCTCCCTTTTAGTCTTGGTTTTCTGTGCATGTATTTCACATTTGCAGGTGCAGGATGTTGTGTTTCATGGAGTTTAATGGATGATTTGTAGATTTGGGCCGTGTCACTTTCTATCGACCTCCCTCATCTCCATTTTTTTGTTTCTTTCTCCCTCAATAGAATATCTCGCTTCCTTTGTTGGTGTATCACCGCTTTAGTGTAGGCTCTATTTTTCCCTCTTTCTCTCTCCTTGGTTCCTTGGAATGGTTAGATTAGGTTAGATTTAGTTTTCCTGCACTGGAGTAGCTCATGGTAGGTAGTTTAAGAAGAGGAATGACCTTCTTTGGAGGATCATTCCCATTTGCAAGTCCCACAACTTGGGGAATGATCCAATGTTATGCAAATCACACCAAATGACCCTACCTTAGAAAAGTAGATCCATAACTCATTTGGGGGTGCTGTGATTTTGCACTAACATTTCTTATAACGTTGTTTGTGAAGTTTTCGCATACACGTAGATGTAGTGAAACCATGTGTATACCACAGATTTTGAATACCTAGTATCTTATGACTATGTTTGTGATGTTTTTCACAAACATGACACCTTGTGTATACCAAATATTTGAATATCAGTATCCTATGATGTTGTTTGCGACATTTTTTTGCATACGTGCAAATGTGATACCTTGTGTATACCACATATTTGGACTACCAATTTCCTATAATGTTTTTACATCATTTTTCGCATACACACAAACATGATACCATGTGTATACCACATAATTTCATTGTTTGTCAAATACGCAAAAAAATGATATCCTATGTATTTCACAATTTTTCACTCCTAGTATCCTATACAATGAAAGCATTAATTTAGCAGTTTATAAGATACTTTATTCATGGTTTTAATTTTTATAAATATTGTCATTTTAGCTACACATTGAGTTATATTATTTTTGCTCAAAACTACTAAGAATTTGTGTGTAGCTTCCTATGCTTATCAAAGATAAAAATCAGTCTAAAACTACTAACCCTTTGTTTTGTAGGATGATTGGTCCAAGACATTTGATTTTATAAATCAAATTACTAAGCTTTGTTTTGTAGGGCCTCCTCTTGAAGACCAATCACAAAATATTTATTGTTTAATTTTATTATATTGCATCATCTTTCTTGTGTGTTTTGTATCATTGTTTGTTTATCTCGAAGGTTAAACCATGTATGCTTTCCTCTCACATCTTAGGATGATCTTGATGATCAAAAGTGGCTAGCCTTTCCCTTTTTATTTTTAGGGAAACGTGACATGGAAGTGACATCCACACACTTGTCATATTCCTAGGATTCTCCTGACCATGGAATTCACCTCCACGCACGTAAACACACCCCGTGTTCTAGTGAGGTATATAAATTCTGAAAGAGCTATCGTTATTGGCTAAGCACTTGCTTATTTTAAGAGCGGCGTGAAGTGAGGGGCTTCCATGTCCTAATACCCAGGCCTCAGACAACATCCTTGCAACATGGACTTGGGCCCCACATACCACAAGGTATATCGGGTACTCCCCTAGTGAGCTCGTATATCCTAGTCTAGGAAACCTTTTGGCTGCATATCAAGCTATTGTGCAAGGAGATTGCACTCCCCAAGATCACTCGCTAGCCGACCCCACATTGGTACATAGGTGGTGAGCCAAGAGTGGCACCCCTCAATGTGTGGTATTGAAAGTGGGAAATAGCTTGATTGCAATCCCACTTGACTAGTTAGGGTGTGTATTGCATGTTGGTTACTTGCTCGTGAACACCCTTAACCATCATATCACCTTAAATTTTTAATCAATCAAACATCATCATAATCAACCATCCTTAATCAAACAATCCCAACCCAAATCACATCACCATCATTAATCAACCAACCTAATGTAAACATGACAGCATGTGTATACCACATATTAACAATGTTTGCAAGCTTGAATAAGTCTTAGTATTTTTTATTCTCTCAAAGTCACTCTATGCCTTCTTACTTCCTTCTAGCCCTTCAAATTTGCATTTTTGAGCATAAAACACACATTTCTCTTAATCTAGTCTCACTGGTAAACTCTTTGAGGACCAATTAAACCCAACAATCATCCTACAAAGTTTCATCAAGTAACTCTACACCCATTTGCTTTTATACTCCCTTTACCATTTTTGCCAATTTCTCCCAATTGCCCCTAGTTATGGTCAAATCACTATGTACAGAGAAAACAATCCACTTTTATGCAAATGTAAAATAAGTTTCACATACCCATTACCCTTTTTTATGCTTTGTACATATTTTCTATCGTATCTCTTACTACATCCCTCCAAACACCTTTTTCCTCTTTTCCTAAGGCTCCTATAGGCTTACCTAGGGTTTAGAAGTCATTTTAAGTCTTCATCATTGATACTCTATTCCAACCTTAATTACACCTTACATCCACTAATTCAAACTTGTTGACGCTCCCCATAAGGTCCTTTCACCTCAAATATCCTTTCTTACTAGTTTTCCAACCTGTTGCTTCTTAGGTTACCTATAACTTCTTAGGATTTCAAGGGCTAAAAAAATAATTTGTTCATTTTCACTACCTTCAACCTCTATTACACCTTAAATCCCTTATGTACAACATGTTCAAGACTCTATCAAGTCCTTATACTTGTTATTTCTTCAACTTGTCAATTTTTCCCAATCTTGACCTTCTAGGTTCTTGTTCATTCTTGCACAAGTAGTTCTTTAACTCTGAGTTCCTCCTCTTTAGGATTTTTCTCACCACCTTAGTTATATTTTCATCTCATTGGACTTCTTCTAATCCTTTCACTTTTCTCATTCTCTTAGCCATCACCTCATGATCATTTAACAAAAGAAACTAGCTTAATATTCATACCACTACCCAAACTATAACAGGACAGTCACTCTCGAGTTTCCATTCTTTTCTTTGCTATGAAATGTCCTTAGAAATTCTCAATATCCTTTCTTGGTTCCATTGATTCACTCTTCATTTTTCATGCTTTGCCACTTGACAACTAGTTGGTCTTAGCTCTCATTTGTGGTTTTTTCTTGAGATTGTCTTAGTCTCACACCCTACACGATATACATGCATGTATAATATCAACACTTAGTCACTTTCAATTGAAACTCAGGTATTTATTTAATCTTCCCCCGACTATCATGGTTCCACAGAGTCCTAGACAAAGTGCCTTCTAATCTCACTCCTTATTTTAAAACCATACCTTCAAGTCTTGACATACTACAACATTAGTTTCATTCCTTCACAGAGGTTATAAATCTCATCAATCATCATGCACTCAACTAGTAAGATTATATGATCATACTTCTTAGTTTCAAACCATTACATAGTTCCATATGCATAGAGTGTTCTAATTTTCCAAACCCTTTCCTCACCACATGGAACTTACATATTCATTTTACAAGATACCTAACAATGATTCATTATCCATTTCATAATCACTTAATTCAAATACCAAATCCACATAGTCATACATTGTTTATTAAGTATAAATAAGCTCTATTACGGTTTACCACATAAACGACAACCTACGTATACCACATAATATGTGTTTAGATCATTTTTATGACTTGTGTCATATTATGGTGCCTTATGTTTACAAAAATAACATATTATGTATATCATTTCATATACTGATATGTTAAATACCATGCTTACTGATTATACAAATTTGTTTACATTATTTTGTTTAGGATGCCATGAATGAAAAGTATGAACAATTTCTTTCCCTAGATGTGCGGGATGTGGGATATGGGAAATCACATTTTCTCAAAATGATTTTGAATGGACACTAATTGGTGAAGATAATGGTCTTAAGGATCTTTATGTGGAAATCCCTCTAACACAGATCAATGCCTTTATTAAAGGGGAAGGCCTTCTCGATAGCTCTGAGATGACATTCATATGCAAGAAGAAAAGGACATACCCTCTTACGGAGGAAGGCACACCACCATAAGCTACCATTATGTATTGTAGGTTTATTTATATTAACTTTACATTTGGTCATCCTTAGGAATAGTGTTCATATATGTTAGTGTCACATTTTTCACATTCCGTACCTGATATCAATATGTATTTCCTTTTGTTTTAGCTACCGGTGTGCTTATGGTCTTGACAACAATAGGAACAAACCACCTACTAGTGAAAGAATCAGGAGGTTTCAGAAAAAATGTGGATGCCAATGCCATTTCAATGTGATGGTTATGTTTGGTACACGAGACATGGCACATATCATATACAATTATATGTATCATGTTGATAAGAATGGTGAGTTTTATCATGGTGTAAAGGACACAATCTTGGATCCATTAAGTGGTTTTGCTCCAAATTTATTAGTTGAATGTAAGTAATAAATTGAATATATTTTCTTGCTGGTATATTTGTTGACACCATTATTTAAAGGCACTACATGGATCCAGAGTTGGCGAGGATTTTCAACTAAAGGGATGAGTGCTTAACTAGGAAAGACGTGTTAAACACATGGAGGGTGAAGAGCATTAAATCCCAAAATCACCAACACAACAACACTAGTATCAACTTGTGGCATGTCACAAAAAGGGATACATTTTTTTATCATCGATTTCATTTGAGACTAATGTGCATTTATTATGGGCCTTCAAACAACGTGGATGCTTGAAATGATGGTTCATCATTCCCACAACTCCATCATTACAATGGATTCTACATTCTCAACTAATAAATATGGGGTAAGGATATTGTTGTCTCATTTCCATGCATAATTAATATTTGGATATATTTGTTTAAGTCATTCTCATACTAACAATAATTTTGTGTACACATTTGCCTCAGTACCAATTGTACATGCTTCTTTTTTTGAGCAAGAGGTTGGGGTTCCTTTTGCATGGGAAATTTCATCCCATAATAAAGTGGATGACATATATGCATGGATTTTTGAAGTCTACGTGAGGGGGAAAAGGAAAATGATGGATTGTCATGTCAATGCATTCATTACAGATGATATGGCTTCTGAAATACAAGCTATAAATTGGGTAAGTGTACGAAGTGGGGGCCAAAAAGTGGACAAGAATCTGAAAAAAAAAAAAAAAATGCGTACATGTTTTGTTAAAACGCGCTCACATTTTAATTTGTTTGGCTTGGGAATCACCGAAGCATAACACGTACACATTGCATGATGCTTATGTTTATGCCTACTATAAACAAAAAAAGAGGCCCGAGTCTCTATCATTTTATCTCCCTCAAACGTGAAGTTTCAGAGCTTAACCGTGCCCTCATGTTTTTTCATTCAGCTAGATCTCAAGCTCAAAGGATCATTTTTGGATCACCGAGAAGATCTGAATCAATGATGGCACCACGGAGAAGAGGTAAGAACAATTATTTTCTCAAAATTACATTTAAATATGATAATTATAGATTAAAATTTGAATTGAATACATATTTTTTATTGTTATAGTTAGAGGTCGAGGGAATCAACCATAACCAAACCCTGTTATTCTTGTCATCCCTCCCGACACTCCCACAATTTCTCAACATCCTCAAGTAGTCAAGAAGATTTAGCAGCCCAAATAGTTGAAAAAAAATTGAAATTGAGGATTTAATCAAAACAATGAGGGATGCACAATCTACAAACCCCCACCATGCACCTCTCTTGCAAACACATTGGAGGCATTACTTGTTCAAATTGATGTGGAAATGGGGAAAATTGATCGTTGGACAACTTACAGAGAGGGTTGTAGGGTTTATTATTCCAACAAATTGTCATATGTGGATGTAAAGAAAAAATAAATTTCAAAATACCTCATATGCACCTTATTCATGGACCCTCGCACTAATTTTCTTGTTTGTTGTCATGTAAATGATTTCCCATCCATTGGTGCAATAATAATTTGATTAAAAATTATTTTTGGGACCAATGGTGGATGGTGTTTGATTTTCCACCTTGTAATAACAATGAGGTGCCACTATACTTTTTGAGGAAACTCTATTGTGAGTTTATCCTCAACGAGATCCCAAATTATTTTGATTTCTAAGATTTCAAGGTTGAGGAAAAGGATCTGCATAAGATCGACCAGGTGCACAACATGCACCTATTCAAGAAGATAGATTCCCGCACAAAAGCCCCCTCACCCTGAGATTGTCCCTCAAGTAGTGAAGGAGACAGTAGAGATTGATACACTCCACACACTTCATGGGCTATTTGTGACCCTTTTTGACATACGAGGGAGTTCTGAGCCGATGCTCATGAAGTACATAGAGTATTCCCGAGGGACTACTATCATGAGGCCACATCTTTGCTCGTCATGTGGTAGCATATGTTTGGGACCCGAGGAAGACGATACTTTCATGCATACTGATTTTGGTGCACCTGGTGCTAGGGGTGAACATGATAATGTCACTATGTCAGATGTCCTTTTGAGTGAGACATTTGGATTACATTCATCGGCATCACCTTTGCATGTAAATTTGTTATGTTTTGTTATGTGTGTTACAAAAAGTTTGGAGTACTTGATTTACTTATATATGTTAAATTTTTGAAATAATTGTATTTGTACATGTACATGCATTGATATTACAGTGTGTGGGAGGTGCATCTTCATCCCGACCACAGGTGGTGAGCACCATGCATACACATACATTCATAGAGGTAATTTAGAATGTTAATTATGTAAAATTTTCACATACATGTGTGTGTGTGTGTGTGTGTGTGTGTGTGTGTGTGTGTGTGTGTTTGCATGTATATATATTAGTTTTGAATTCAAATATATGTATGTTCTTGTATGTCCATCTAACTCATGTGATATACATGTTTGATAAAGATGTTGACTTCATTAGACACCCCACCATCTCTGCGATAAGTAGATAAAGGTGTTGGCGCTATGATTTCATCTGCGCAAAACTCACTGAGGTATTCAAACAACACGTAAATTTTGTTAAATTTCTCGTATAATTCATATTATGTTAAATTACATGTTAGTAATGTCTTTCATTGTAGAATTATTAAATTATGTTAATAATGTCCTTCATTGTGTATATGCAGGAGTTACCTATGACAGGTAGCAGCCCTATTCATTTGATTCACAAGCATGGTGGGGTAAAAACAATAGTTCTATATTGATAAAATTAGTTAAAATATTGTCATTATGTAGATACATGTACTTAGTTCTATTTTCACTGATTTCGATGTTATATTTTTGATCTTATGTGTATGTAGGAACTTCAACCCCCTCCATTTTGACTTCGAGGGCACGGACTCCTCCATTTTGTCATCTTAACACCCCCGTTCATCTTCACAGAGCTCCCAATGACTCATTTGAGCATGAGATGCAAATTCGGCGTGATCAACAACTTGTGGTAAGTTTGTGTATTTATTTAAATACTTTCATTCTAGCATGGTCTTAAATACATGTTGAAAACATATATAAATTAAGTTTTGACAAAAAAACATTGTTTGCATTTGATGACTCATTCTATAGGTGCAAGTATTCAACGAAAGAGGACTCAAGCATGGGATCGATGATCCAAATTCATCTCATGGATCTCATGGATCTCCATCTTCATTTAAAGGGAGGGCCTTCTTCGAGAAAGGCCAAGAGAGGGATATATTTTGATGAGTAGGAAATATATATGTCTTACATGACATTTTTTTGTATACCTATGTGCATGACATTGTATGTACGCATATATGGCATTTGAACTTGATGGTATATGACCTATTTGGGCATTTTTGTATTTATTATGCACATTAAAATACTATTTGGAACTTGATAATTTTGTATGAGACCTTACATTTCGAGATATTTTTGCATGAATCTAATATGATGTGCACTTGACAATATTTAAGACTTTATGGATTTTTTTCATTTATTGGTGATGTACATGTACTAGCATTTTCAATGTATAATATGCATCAAACTTTGAAAATAATATTTATATAATGTATGTATATAAAGAGTTACCTAATCTGAGTAATTATTCATTCAATTTATCAATGTGTATATGTGTATTTACCTTACTTGCGCTTCTTCTTGCTCATTGTCTCTTTGTATTGGTTCTATCTTATCATGCACTTACTACATTCTTCTATGCTTCGTAGTATTCTCCCTGTTAAAACACCCGAGAGTCGTCACAATTTGATGCCTTTTATTTGTTGATATTTTGAGAATGTCTCTCCATATACATTACTCTAATGCTTGAGAATGTCTTCAGATGCAATGACATTCTTATTCGAGCACTCAATGATTCTTGATTGTCTAATCCTATCCAATTCATGTTATTACCTTTAAATCTATTAGAATTTCAAGTTATTTGGAAATCACATCACACCCTTCACTAGGCTTGATGACTACCCCTATCCTTTTAAGGTGCTTTTAAAAGCATGGAACTTGGATATCATAAAAGTGTTTCCTAAATAGGTTACCAATTACAAAAGGAGAGAGGAATGAAAATGTGAAAATAAGTAGAAAGGCACCATCCAGAATTATAGATGACAGAATAATTCCTTATGCATGCAAGATTATAGTGGATTGGAATAAGATCATTTGTACTTACGTTAATAAGATGAAATTTGAATAGACACACAGTTCTATAAATAACATCTACAAGAATACAAAGCTTCTCAGCATAATGTAAACAAATGATCTAACAATATTTAATGGACAGCGTATGAATAAAAAGGAATCGGATAGACAAAGAATGGAAATCCTTCTGTATTGATTTCTTTGTGATTTCTTTACACTTTTATAAATAAGCCAAGTTCTCCCTCAAAAATGGTGAGGAGAGGCCATTATATAGTTTACAAATTAGTTACTCTTTGGTAACTACTTCTTTTAACTAATGTTTAGTTAGAGGGCTGCTAATCGCAATACCCCAACTAATTACAATAAATTCGAGAAGAAAGGAAGGAAGAAAAGAGAAGAATTAGGAGAAAAGACAGGTGTTCATGAATGGGAGGGGCCCACTGACTTTAGGATCCACTTTGCTGAATCTTTTCAATGCCTCTGCTATGTCTCTGCCTCGTGGGACCGATGTGTTGGCAGTGGACTGAGTCCAAAATCCGAGGCACTTCTCCATTTCTTTGTCGAATTCGACATGAGTATGATAATCTTTATTCGCTTCCTCTATAGTAGATTGAAGAGAGCAGATCTCCTTCATCTTTTCCTTGGAAATGGAACTCTCCTTGAACAGATTACCTTTGACAAAAGCTCTGAATTGAGCTTTGATTTCTTGTAAAGAGAGAGGCACACCAGAAGTCTCATCATGAAGATGGCAATGTATATCCTTGAAGGTAGATACAACTAGAGTCTTGAAGGCCTCACCCTTCTGCCAGCTATTTCTTAACTCTCCCAAAGCCTCCTCCAGCACCTTGATTTTCCATTCCACGCTGTAGACCCAGGACTTTGACAAGTTATCCTTTGCATCATCGAAGACCTTGCTTGCCATTAAAATATTTTCATCTGTTTGTCCCATGAGGCGAAGGTCTACTATGCAATTGCTCCAAAGTTTAAGTTCTTTATCTATGCTCCCAATAGTGGAGGAGAGCTACATTTGCAAATTTTCACCTTCCGTGGAGTTTGAAGGCTTCATCAATGAAATTCAATCCTGCAACAAGCATATCATCCACCATGGCCTCCATAGCCCTTCCATAGATGGAATACTTGTGCATATCTTTGATACTCTGCACTTCATCTTGGCTCAGAATTACAGGTGGTGGAAGAGTAGTCAATGGGGTAGGATCTAGAACTTTATCTTTAGATAGCAGTGACTTGATGAAACCTGTAAGAATCTGGGCCTGCTCCTCCAACTGCTCTATGGTTTTTTGCCCTTTCTCTACCCTCCCAATGACTCTAGTGACTGTTTCCTGAAGATTGTGGATCTCACCTTCAGGGGTGGACTCTCCCATGGGAATTCTTGAGAGCTCAAGATCGGATGCTTGCAAATCTTGCTCTGGCTTGTCTACCTTAGGCTTGGCTATCTCCAGGAATTGTTGGCCCTGAGCATCAGACACTATCCTGGAGGTAGTTCTAGATTTTTTGGCGTGAGTAGGAGGAGTAGTGCCTAATAAGGCCGCCACAACATCAAAATTGGGTCCTGAGATCGGGAGGAAGACTTTCTCTTCTTACTGTCAACAAGAGGCTGCACCCATGCAAAAGAGGAGGAGGAAGAAGAAGGTGGGGCAAGAGGGCCAAGAGACAGAGAACTCATGGCACCCAAGGTTTGCACTGTTGTTGCCTCTAGTTGGGATATGAGTGGAGCGCTTGGGGCTTCTGGTACAGAGGAATCACTAGCACCTGGAAGCTCAGTGCTTTGGACCTCCTTTTCTTTATCCATGGGGGCTTCTGGAGTGCTTGTAGAGACCGGCACTTCACTCTCCTCACTTTCACTGAGAACAATGATGTTCTCTGGGCCTGAGGGAAACTCCGTATGCTTCCTTAGGGGATCTTCCTCCATAGGCTCCTTCTTGACTTCTCTGACTTTCTTTTGATATACTTGGTGGATGAGGAAGGAGTGGAGACTGTGGGACCTTGAGTTGATGAGGCAGGAGGGGTCTGCATATGTGCTCTTGAATCAGGTGACAATGCCTCTTTTCTTGGTGTTGAGGTGTCTTTGGAGGACTCACCTGAATGTCTTCTGAGTTCGCGAACTCTCCTGTCAAACCATATTTTGGTTCTTACCAAGACGGGAGCTAGGATTTCTGCCAGATCATCCTTCTCCTTTTTGAACCAATCCAAATCCTCCAAGGGAGTGTGTTTGACCACATTGTCATACTCATATGAGTACAGTCAAATTATCATCCTGGAGCCCTTTCAGGAACTTGGTATAGGTTAAGCTCTTGAATTAGTTGAAGAGAAAATCTGCCATAATGCCTCCTTCTTGCTTCAAAATCATCAACACAGTCAGCCCAATAATCTTGTGTCTACCCTATGATGATAAGTGATCTTGATGTTCTGCTCAATAAACTTCTTCAAGTCAAAAAATAGGTTCTTGGCTGAAGAAATGGACAGTGATGGGAGCAGGGCTCTTTCTATGTTTTGAGCATCTAGGGCTGTTTTGCAGGTGTAGTTTCCCAAAGTGATGGGGAAGTGCAAGCCAGTAATTTTCTTATCCTCCGGGTTACGTGCAACTTGTCCATTTACTGCATACTTCTATTAAGGCCATTTTATCATTGCAGAACATGGGGAGTTTGAGAGGGTGCTCTCATAGCAGCGTGCAAGCCTTATATAGGAAAATTTTCTAAATTGGATGAAGTAGGCACCGTAGTGCGATATCAGATTCATAGCTTCATCAGAAAATCTCCTCATTGTGTCGCTCTCCAGAAGCCTGACAATGTACATGGTGAAGGCATCATTCACCCTTACGAAGTTGTGATTGCTAGTTTCAGTGAGGTGGCGAGGGCGAGTAGGCATATACGGGGTCACCCTTGTGAGCATCGATGTATGAGAAACCAAACCATTGCCTCGATCTTTTGCGGAGTATACATCAAGTATGAAGTCATATAGAATTTCTTTGTTTGTTGTACATTGGACAATTTGCTCGCTAGGTTCATACTGATGATCTCTACCCAGTTGATATTCTGAGTCCTTCGCACACCATATTGATGAGTGGGCACATCCAGAAATGAAACTCATTGGTAGAGGGTAAGCCCATGACCGAGCTAGTAGGATTATAAAATCTGACAACTCCTCATTGAAATCTACATGGAAAAGAACCTTGGATAGATGAGATGCCCCCTTTTTAGGGTTTTTAAGCCAGGACTTCGCCACCCGCGCCTTGTATTTCTCACTGTCCTGATCGAAGAGGGCTTGTGCTGGTTCTGGGAAATTACTATAGCATTGTCCATCTCTGGAATTCTTAGGGCAGTGCCAATGGTGGTAGCGTCAAGTTTAGCGATGAGTTCCCCATGCACATTCGTCAGCTCATTTGAATCAGGGTTGAAATGAGCACCGAGAGTAAATGTATCTGCGCATTGCACCGAGATAGGGAAACCACCGGTGAATGCCAAACCACTATCATGAATCACTGTGCCATAGGTGAAGGGTTTGCGTCTGTCATTCTTGCCCAAAAATCTCCAAAGTCGAGGTGGCGAACCTCACTGTCCCCGATATCGGGAAGCTGCGAGACTCGAGCGGTGAGACTTGCTCCTGGCCTTGGAATTTAATCTTCATTTTGATAGCAATTTGAAAAGCCAAGGTTGCAATCTAGACTCGGGATGAAATTGTAGGGGAAATGAGTATGCGCGCAGAAATCTTGATCGCAAAGGTATGAGCAAAGGATAGCAAGAAAGCAGTGTGCAAAATGCATAGGGGCAATTCATTATATAGCCGTTTGGGAGAGAGAGAAAGACAATTAATGTGCATTAAATACACACCTACCAACTTGGAAAGCAAGATATTTGTGAAGAGCGGGAAAAATTAACTCGAATGGCCTTTGGTTCATTTGGGACACGCGGGACGTGAAAGAAAGCGTGATTCGGCCGATACGGGTGATGCGGGAAAAGTATGCACAAATGCTTTTGGGACATGAGGGATGAAAGTACGTGGAGTACGTGATTTGGTGAATCGGATGAAAAGGGAACAATGAGCCTGGGTGAACTTGGGACACTTGGGAAAAAGTTCGGGTAAAAGCGGGAAAGAAAAGAACGGACTTGGGTAAAGCGGCCGATCGGGGAACGAGAGCAGAGAGCCGAATGAACTTGGGACACTTGGGACAAAAATGTCAAGACAGGCCGAAAATCACACAAAATGACCCAAAAAACGTAGATTTTTCCAATTTCTTGACTTTTCACATTACAGGACAACAAGAAAAGACATTTAACTTCAAAATTTTCAATTTTCAACTTCTCAAAAAAGGGGAATTTTGAGTGGACAACAGCTGGCTCCTTCTAGGGATGACTTGGCATAAGTTCAAAGAATGAGACAAGGCAAGAATTTAGACAAACTAGGGGAAGTAGACCAGTACCTTATCCATTGGGCCATGGAGTCAACAAACCAAAACAATACAGAAGACAACACACCAAAACAAAGAGAAGGAAGGAAAACAAAACGCTATACAGAATATACAAAAGGACTTCCTAATCACCTATGACTTAAACAATTTCAAGTACTGCCCACTATAAGGAAGTGGGAGAGAAGAACCATCCATATAATCAAGGTAAAAAGAATTCTTACCAGCAAAGTGCCTGATCTTGAAAGGTCCGAGCCAAAGGGAATCAAACTTGCCATGGCTGCCACGAGGTTCATGCCTTTTATCCCACAATAAAACAATGTCTCCAACTTTGAAATCTCTGAACCTGGCCTTTTTATCAAATAAGACCTTTACTTTTTGTTGGTGGGTAGATATCCTATCAGCAACTTTCAATCTGTCCTCATTCAATTTGTGGAGGTACATGATCCTCTTATCCAAAGAATCATTGAAACTGGTATCTTCAATGGCCTTCATTAAATGCGAAGGTGGTAGCTCCTTGTATTTTGGAAATTGAGCTTCCACTCCATATACTACCTGAAAAGGAGACATCCCAATGGCTCTCTTAGGTGTGATCCTATCTGCCCAAAGAGCATCATAGAGTTTCTTGTGCCAGTTCCGTTGGGACTCATTAACTAATTTCCTTATTATAGCCACCAGATTTTTATTTGTTGATTCTGCTTGTCCATTCCCCTGAGGATAATAATCTGAGGAGTGAGCTAGGGAGATGCCATATCCATAGCAAAAATCCATCATCTCGGTTGAAGAAAAATTTGAAGCATTATCTATCACGATCTTGTTTGGCACACCATACCTTACAAGATGTTTTCTTTGATAAAAAGCGCATACTACTTACGAAGTAGTACTCTTTACTGGAATGGCTTCTACCCACTTGGTGAAATAATCTGTATGGCGGTTAATACATGGGTATGACCAGCACTAGAAGAGGGATTAAGTGTTCAATGAAATCCAAACCCCATTGTTGAAAAGGTTCTTCGATTACAACTGGTTTAAGGGGAAAAGAGGCCAACTTAGGTCTACCCACGAAAGTCTGACATGCTTCACATTTATCAACCCACTTTGATGCATCCTGAACAAGGTAGGCCAGTAATATCCTCCACGAAGAATTATTATGAGTAGTAATCAGTTGATGAGTAGTGCCCTCCACATGCCTGATTATGAAAAGTAGAAAGTAGCTTCTTCTGTTGTTCCTTGTCCACACATTTTAAAAATCTCCCATCCAATCCACGCTTAAACAAGGCATTTTCCCACAAAACATATTGGGCTGACCTTAGTTTAACAACTCTCTTTTCTTTGGTAGTCAAATGAGAGGGGCATTCCCCATAGGTGAGAAAATGTGTGATATCAGCATACCATTCATCGATTGAGCCAAGAAACAAAACGGTAGGAAGATCAGCCTCATCCTCCAGTAACCCATGTCCAGCTCCCTCAGCGATGAGTTCACACAAGCCTTTTCCACGAACGAGCTTAGTTGGTCTGATGTCAATGTCATATTCTTGGACCTTGGCCACCCAGTTCCCTCTCTTGGATCCGAAACTCTGTTGTGTGAGAATGGACTTGATGGTTGTATCTGGTACAAATACTGTGGAGTGAGAATTAAGAATGTAAAAAGCGAAAACTTGTAGCTTTAACCACTGCAAAAGCATGTTTCTCCATTATGGTGTATCTTAGCTCATGATTTTTTAGAATGTAGCTCATGAATGCAATTGGGAGTTCATGATCATTAGAATCTTTTGAGTCAGAACAGCAGCCAGGGTGTTATCTGTGGCATAGCAATAGATAATAAAATCTTTGTTGAAATTTGGACATGCTAAAACAGGAGTCTTAGCAATAGCCTTTTTAATACCTTCAAAAGCCTTTTTCCCTTTAGGAGACCAACCAAACGTCTATTTTCCTTTCATCATTTGAGAGATATTCAAAGTTAGCTCTGCAAAATCAGGGATGAATCTCCTCAGAAAGTTAATCTTACCAAAGAAAGAGTGCACTCCTTTCTTGCTAGTTGGAAGAGGAATTTGCTGAATAGCTTGAACTCACTCAGGATCAATTTTTATACCATCTTTGGAGACAACGTGCCCCAATAATTTCCCCTCTGTGACACAAAAATAGATTTCTTAGGATTTAAAGAGATCCCATGTTCTCTACATTTCAGAAGAACTGTTTCTAGATGCTGAAAATGATCTGCCCTTGTTTTAGAAAATACAGTCAAGTCATCAAGGTATACGACAATACACTTCCCTTTCAAACTTCCAAAGGCCAAGTCCATAGCCCTTTGAAAAGTGGCACCGGCATTAATGAGCCCAAAAGGCATCCTTTTGTAAGAAAAGGTACCCCAAGGGGTAGTGAAAGCCGTTTTGTGTTGATCTGCGGTATTAACTTCTACCTGGTTATATCCTGAGAAGCCATCAAGCATAGACAACATTTCGGATCCTTACTGCTTGCAAGACTTGATCCATCATGGGTAAAGGATAGTTGTCCTTTAAAGAAGCTTGATTCAGATTCCTAAAATTGACACAGATGCGGATCTCACCATTTTTCTTTCTAACAGGCACAATATTGGCAATCCATGTTGAATGGTGAATAGGAAAAATGATTTTGGCTTTTAATAACTTTTGTATTTCCTGAAAAATGGTGTCAACTATCTTAGGATTGTATTGCCTCTTTTCATTTGAAAGGCTTAATTCCAGGTTTGAGAGGGATAAAATGTTGCATCTCCTTTGGTTGAAAGGCTTTTAAGTCTTCATAGGAATAAGCAAGGACATCTTTATACTTCTTTAAAAGATTAATTACCTTCTTCCTCTCATCTGATGTACAACATTTTCCAATGTTCACGAGTTTAGGATCAGTAGAACTCCCAATATTAATTTTGTCATATTCAGCTGATTGTTGAGGTCCAGTAGAAGCTTTAAACTTTACATACCTATCGTGTTTGTCAAACAGTTCTTCTAAACTCACCAATCCTTTTGGAATCTTGTTTCCTTTGAGTTTGATACATCCATCCTGATCCGCCTCTTCTTCTTTGATGGCTTCTTCGTTAAAGGGCACACTTTCACGAGGCAAATTATCACTTCCTTCAAAGTACAATTGTTCAAAATTATCCTTGAGTTCTAAGAAAGAAAGAAAGTGTTGATCATCATTGAAAACTTGCCAGTTACTTGTATTATCAGGTACACTGGGTCTATGGATCATCTCAATGGTAAACTTATCTTGAGAGAAGTCAGGATGAGGTATAAGCAATGACCCTGAGACTGCTAGTGAATCAGCCCTGGTATTCTCCTCCCTAGGCACTGCTTCGATGGAGAAGGCGTCAAGAAATTCAATGGAGTCCCAAACCTGATTCCTGTAATGTTTCAACCTTCTATTCTTTACCTGGAAGAGGTTTCTAACTTGCTTGACAATCAACTCCGCATCTCCACGAGCTAGAAGATTCTTCACACCTTGTTCTTTTTACACCTGGAGTCCAAGAATGAGAGCTTCATACTCTGTTGTATTATTGGTATTTTCAAATTGCAACTTGAATGAGAAAGGATGAATGCTTCCTTCAGGTGACACCAATATGACACCAGCTCCAGAACCAGCTGAAGAACAACTTCCATCAAACTCTAATATCCAAACACCATTAGGATCCTTAGGTGACACTTTGGGGAGTTGGATTTCTTCTGGAGACATAATCATGTAGTTGCCATGCCCCATATCCTCATAGAGTATTTGTGCTTTGGGATCATCTATTTTTGTACAATATACTCAGACTGCTTCTCAGGCAACAACTTCTTCATTTTCCCATTAACAGGTATGAGGGCATGTGACCAATCCATTTGAATTTCTCCACCCACATCCTTATAGAAGTTCTACTTAGCAGCATCCCATATGAAGGAGGAATGTCTGCTACTAGGATAGTAGCCAAAACTTTCTTCTCAGGAAAAGTAGCAAAAGCCACTTGTGCATCCTTAATTCTTCCGACCAGGGGCACTTCCTTACTCTCCATGGAATAACAAGATCCGTAAGTGTGTGAGAGTTAGGCCTAAGGCATGAGCTACTTTGGTAGGCATTACATTGTCTGATGCCCCTGAGTCTATGACGTAATTACTGAGCCTATGGCCGGCTATAAGGAGTGTCACATAGAATGGTTTGATTTTGTCATTGGGTGAGGTGACAGTGGCTACCAGATTAGGCTGTGGTGCAGAAGATGGAGTGGGTAAAAGGCCTTTAGAGGTAGTTTTAGAATGAGAATTGACAAAGTGAATCATTTTAGCAAAAGCCTTGGGATGGGTTTGATAATATTCAGCCTCTGAGATTTGAACCTTAGTCTTTTTAGGTGATCAATAATATCGAAAGACCCAGAAGTGGATGGGCTATCATCACTTGGGATCCTAGGCTTATCGGATTTTAGGAGAAAAGAAGTAACTTTAGTAGTAGAATTGACAGGACTCACCTTTGGTGTGGATGAAATGGGGATAGGAGATCCTCTTTTTGCAATTACAGGGATAGTTGTCGGCTGCTCCTTAGATTTTTGGTGGGCTGCATCACTTTCTCCCTCTGATTTTTCTGCTCTCGAGTCATGACAGCGTATGATTCACTATTCATGTCTGCTACTACTTCATCATAATCATCTCCTTCATCAACGCCTTCAGTGGTGAAGAAATTAACTCGAGATCCCTCAAGTTCATTTGTTCCATCATCAACCTCTTCAACAAATTCTTCACAATCTTCATTAACCTCCTCATCCTCTGGTTCTTCAACTTCACAGGTTGCATTGACAGGAACTTTAATAGGAGGTCCTTCAAGTGCTAGCCTTGTTTGAGAAGCAGGAAAATGATTTCTGGGCTGAAAATTCCTCCTTGGAACGTCTGCATATGGAGCATCTTTGAGCAATTGTTTCTTAATGGCGATGAGATCATTTGCAAGTTTTTGTACCAATGGATCAAGTATTAGGTCAAGGAGTGGAAGAGGAGGAAGAGAAGACTTAGATCTAGAAGGGTCTCTCCTCAACTTTCCCGACATGATTAAATCATCTTCGACACTAACAACAAGAGTTTGATCCTCGGCCAATGTTGCGAGATTAGCCCTTCTCAATGCATAACTAACTTCAGGAAATTGGGCATTTAGGAAGAAGCATTTTTGGATTTGATCTACAGGTTGAGTATTTGGTGGAATTTTGTTAATTAACTTGTTGAATCGAGCCACAAATTCTCTCATGGGCTCTTGTGATTCCTTCTTTATTTGAGAAATTTGGGCTAGCAAAGCATGCACGTCTTCCACCGGTTTGAAACGGTTTTCAAACCTAGTTCTCATTGTGTTCAGCTAGTGATAGCTCGGCCGGAAGGTGATAGAACCAATCAGCAGCATTATCTTGTAAAGTCTCAACAAAAAGCCTTACGGAGACGTCTTCATGTTCAACTCCCAGAACTCCACATGCAACTATGAAGGCCGCGATGTGTTCATCAGGATGTACCTTGCCATCACCCTTGAATTTAGGAAAGTTCTTCGGTTACCTCTAGGTAACTCATGCAAAGGTTGAGGAAGGGCAAGAGGCCCAACACGATGGCCCCAAGGCAATGGTACCGCCATTCTTGGAAAAATGGCTTGAAGAGGAACTGAAACACCAGCAAGAATCAGAGCTCGAAGATTAGGACTGATTTTCTCTGAAGGAATACCACCCGTAGGGATTCTATCTTTTGACAGGAGGAGTGCTTGTTTGAAGAGCTCTTCTATTTTTCTTCTTGGAAGGAAAGAAAACCCCTGTTGTTCCAAAAGCTGGCGAGAATCTTCAATACCAAGGGCCCTTCTCCCTCGAGTAAAACGTGGAGTCGCCAGATCAAAAGATGATCGATAAATGATTATGGAACTGGAATACGATTCCCCAGTGGAGTCACCAAAAACTGTTGGTCATCAAAAAGGAACTTCAAGAAGAGCAACAGTCAGGGGACAAGAAGTCCCTCCTCTTTAATGGGAGAGGTTCCCTTATTCAGAAATGAACCTATTTACACATGTACAAAGCATGGTTTCACTATGGAACTTGGATATCATAAAAGTGTTTCCTAAATAGGTTACCAATTACAAAAGGACAGAGGAATGAAAATGTGAAAATAAGTAGAAAGGCACCATCCAGAATTATAGATGATAGAATAATTCCTTATGCATGCAAGATTACAGTGGATTGGAATAAGATCATTTGTACTTACGTTAATAAGATGAAATTTGAATAGACACACAGTTCTATAAATAACATCTACAAGAATACAAAGCTTCTCAGCATAATGTAAACAAATGATCTAACAATATTTAATGGACAACGTATGAATAAAAGGAATCGGATAGACAAAAAGAATGGAAATCATACGTATTGATTTCTTTGTGATTTCTTTACACTTTTATAAATAAGCCAAGTTCTCCCCCTCTAAAAATGGTGAGGAGAGGCCATTATATAGTTTACAAATTAGTTACTCTTTGGTAACTACTTCTTTTAACTAATGTTTAGTTAGAGGGCTGCTAATCGCAATACCCCAACTAATTACATTAAATCCGAGAAGAAAGAAAGAAGAAAAGAGAAGAATTAGGAGGAGAAAACAAGCGGTGTTCATGAATGGGAGGGCCCACTTGACTTTAGGATCGCTTTGCTGAATCTTTTCAATGCCTCTGCTATGTCTCTGCCTCGTGGGGGATGATGTGTTGGCAGTGGACTGAGTCCAAAATCTGAGGCACTTCTCCATTTCTTTGTCGAATTCGACATGAGTATGATAATCTTTATTCGCTTCCTCTATAGCAGATTGAAGAGAGTAGATCTCCTTCATCTTTTCCTTGGAAATGGAACTCTCCTTGAACAGATCACCTTTGACAAAAGCTCTGAATTGAGCTTTGATTTCTTGTAAAGAGAGAGGCACACCAGAAGTCTCATCATGAAGATGGCAATGTATATCCTTGAAGGCAGATACAACTAGAGTCTTGAAGGCCTCACCCTTCTGCCAGCTATTTCTTAACTCTCCCAAAGCCTCCTCCAGCACCTTGATTTTCCATTCCATGCTGTAGACCCATGACTTTGACAAGTTATCCTTTGCATCATCGAAGACCTTGCTTGCCATTAAAATATTTTCATCTGTTTGTCCCATGAGGTGAAGGTCTACTATACAACTGCTCCAAAGTTTAAGTTCTTTATCTATGCTCCCAATAGTGGAGGAGAGCTTCTGTTGCAAATTGTTCACCTTCCGTGGAGTTTGAAGGCTTCATCAATGAAATTCAATCCTGCAACAAGCATATCATCCACCATGGCCTCCATAGCCCTTCCATAGATGGAATACTTGTGCATATCTTTGATACTCTGCACTTCATCTTGGCTGAGAATCACAGGTGGTGGAAGAGTAGTCAATGGGGTAGGATCTAGAACTTTATCTTGGACAGTAGGGACTTGATGAAACTTGTAAGAATCTGGGCCTGCTCCTCCAGCTGTTCTATGGTTTGTTGCCCTTTCTCCACCCTCCCAATGACCCTGGTGACTGTTTCCTGGAGATTGTGGATCTCACCTTCAGGGGTGGACTCTCCCATGGGAATTCTCGAGAGCTCAGATCAGATGCTTGCAAATCTTGCTCTGGCTTGTCTGCCTTAGGCTTGGCTATCTCTAGGAATTTTTGGCCTGAGCATCGAGACTCTGGAGGTAGTTCTAGCTTTTTTGGTGTGAGTAGGAGGAGTAGTGCCTAATAAGGGCCGCCACAACATCAAAATTGGGTCACGAGATCGGGAGGAAGACTTTCTCTTCCTCTTTCAATCAAGAAGGCTGCACCCATGTAAAAGAGGAGGAGAAGAAGAAGAAGGTGGGGCAAGAGGCCAAGAGACAGAGAGAACTCATGGCACCCAAGGTTTTACTTCTTTGTTGCCTCTAGTTGGGATATGAGTGGAGCGCTTGGGGCTTCTGGTACAGAGGAATCACTAGCACCCGGAAGCTCAGTGCTTTGGACCTCCTTTTCTTTATCCATGGGGGCTTCTGGAGCACTTGTAGAGACCGGCACTTCACTCTCCTCACTTTCACTGAGAACAATGATGTTCTCTGGGCCTGAGGGCAACTCGTATGCTTCCTTAGGGGATCTTCCTCCACAGGCTCCTTCTTGACTTCTCTGACTTTCTTTTGATATACCTGTGTGGATGAGGAAGGAGTGGAGACTGTGGGACCTTGAGTTGATGAGGCAGGAGGGGTCTGCATATGTGCTCTTGAATCAGGTGACAATGCCTCTTTTCTTGGTGTTGAGGTGTCTTTGGAGGACTCACCTGAATGTCTTCTGAGTTCACGAACTCTCCTGTCAAACCATATTTTGGTTCTTACCAAGACGGGAGCTAGGATTTCCTGCCAGATCATCCTTCTCCTTTTTGAACCAATCCAAATCCTCCAAGGGAGTGTGTTTGACCACATTGTCATACTCATATGAGTATAGGTCAGAATTATCATCCTGGAGCCCTTCAGGAACTTGGTACAAGTTAAGCTCTTGAATTAGTTGAAGAGAAAATCTGCCATAATGCCTCCTTCTTGCTTCAAAATCATCAACACAGTCAGCCCAATAATCTTCTGTGTCTACCCTATGATGATAAGTGATCTTGATGTTCTGCTCAATAAACTTCTTCAAGTCAAAATAGGTTCTTGGCCTGAAGAAATGGACAGTGATGGGAGCTAGGGCTCTTTCTATGTTTTGAGCATCTAGGGTTGTTTTGCAGGTGTAGTTTCCCAAAGTGATGGGGAAGTGCAAGCCAGTAATTTTCTTATCCTGCAGGTTCTATGCAACTTGTCCAATTTCCTGCATACTTCTATTAAGGCCATTTTATCATTGCAGAACATGGGGAGTTTGAGAGGGTGCTCTCATAGCTTACAAGCCTTATATAGGAAAATTTTCTAAATTGGATGAAGTAGGCACCGTAGTGCGATATCAGATTCATAGCTTCATCAGAAAATCTCCTCGTCTGTGTCACTCTCAGAAGCCTGACAATGTACATGGTGAAGGCATCATTCACCCTTCTGAAGTTGCGATTGCTAGTTTCAAGGGTGAACTGAGCGAGGCAGTAGGCATATACGGGGTCACCCTTGTGAGCATCGATGTATGAGAAACCAAACCATTGCCTCGATGCTGCCAGAGTATACATCAGGTATGAAGTCATATAGAATTTCTTTGTTTGTTGTACATTAGACAGCTGCTCCGCTAGGTTCATACTGATGATCTCTGCCCAGTTGATATTCTGAGTCCCTTCGCACACCATATTGATGAGTGGGCACATCCAGAAATGAAACTCATTGGTAGAGGGTAAGCCCATGACCCGAGCCAGTAGGATTATAAAATCGACAACTCCTCATTGAAATCTGCATGGAAAAGAACCTTGGATAGGACAGAGAGATGCCCCTTTTTAGGGTTTTTAAGCCAGGACTTTGCCACCCGCGCCTTGTATTTCTCACTGTCCTGATCGAAGAGGGCTTTGCTGGTTTTGGGAAATTACTATAGCATTGTCCATCTCTGGAATTCTTAGGGCAGTGCCAATGGTGGTAGCGTCAAGTTTAGCGATGAGTTCCCCATGCACATTCGTCAGCTCATTCGAATCAGGGTTGTAATGAGCACCGCAGGAAAGCACCGTATCTGCGCATTGCACCGAGATAGGGAAACCACCGGTGAATGCCAAACCACTGTCATGAATCATCTGTGCCATAGGTGAAGGGTTTGCGTCTGTCATTCTTGCCCAAAAATCTCCAAAGTCGAGGTGGCGAACCTCACTTGTCCCGATATCGGGAACGGCAGACTCGAGCGGTGAGACTTGCTCCTGGCCTTGGAATTTAATCTTCATTTGATAGCAATTTGAAAAGTCAAGGTTGCAATCTAGACTCGGGATGAAATTGTAGGGGAAATGAGTATGCGCGCAAAAATCTTGATCGCAAAGGTATGAGCAAAGGATAGCAAGAAAAGTGTGCAAAATGCATAAGGGGCAATTCATTATATAGCCATTTGGGAGAGAGAAAGACAATTAATGTGCATTAAATACACACCTACCAACTTGGAAAGCAAGATATTTGTGAAGAGCGGGAAAAATTAACTCGAATGGCCTTTGGTTCATTTGGGACACGCGGGGGTGAAAGAAAGCGATTCGGCGATACGGGCGATGCGGGAAAAGTATGCACAAATGTACGGGACATGAGGGATGAAACATGGAATACGTGATTTGGGACATCGGATGAAAAGGGAACAATGGGAGCGTGAACTTGGGACTTGGGAAAAAAAAGGGACGAAAAATGGGGTGGCCGATCGGGGAGCAGGAACCCGAATGAACTTGGGACACTTGGGACAAAAAAGTTTCGACGGGCCGAAAAGAACGGACTTCAGGTAAAGCGGCCGATCGGGGAACAGAGAGCCCGAATGAACTTGGGACACTTGGGACAAAAATGTCCGACAGGCCCGAAAATCACACAAAATGACCCAAAAACGTAGATTTTTCCAATTTTTTGACTTTTCAAGATATGGCGTGATTGGGCCTAAGGGCTCTTAAGCGACTACACCCAGATGAGGTAGCTTGAAAGCACGGGGAGCATAGGGAACAAAAACAAAGCCTCAATAGTGTTCACCTAGACACCCCGATGTGTTGGTGTATTTGGTTTTGTCCCACGAGCTTTGTTTGCAAACTCATCTGCATTTCATGACCCTACACTAACTCAAACTGCACTATTTCGTGTGTTTACAAACTATAGCACACAGTTGAGAGAACCGGATGGAGATGGAGAAAACTATGAGATCCTTTCATAGAGGGCCCCAAATTATAGGTCTCGGATCTGACGAGACATCTCTAGGTGCCACGGAGCTGAGAAATCACCCGTCAAAGATATGGCGTGATTGGGCTTCATGACTCTTAAGTGACTACGCCGGACGAGGTAGCCAAAAGCACGAGGAGCGTAGGGAACTAAAACAAATTCTCTACTAGTGTTCACTTGGCCACCCCGATGTGTTGGAGTAGTTGGTTCATTACCACGAGCTTTTGTTTGTAAACTACAACGTCTAACATCCCTACACTGACTCAAATTGCACTATTTCGCGCGTTTGCAAACAATAACACAACGAGAGAACCGGATGGAGAAAAAGAAAAGCATGAGAGGCTTTGCAGAGGGCCTTGATATGGAGGTTTTGGATCTAATGAGACATATCTAGGTTCCATGGAGTCGAGAAATCACCGTCGAAGATATGGTGTGTTTTGACCTCGGGGCTCTTAAGCGACTACACCGGGACGAGGTAGCCCGAATGCACGAGGAGAGTAGGAAACAAAAAAATCCTCTACAAGGATTCACCAAGCCACCCCCACATTTTGGCGTAGTTGGTTCATTCTCGTAAGGTTCCATTTACAAACCACTGACATCCGATGACCTACTATACACTCGACTCAGATTGCACTATTTTACGTGTTTACAAACAATAGAAAGAGAGAACCGGATGGAGATAGAGAAAACCATGAGAGGATTTCATAGAGGGCCGTAATGTGGACATCTCAGATCGACAAGACATCTCTAGGTGCTATGGAGTCCGAGAAATCATTCGCCCAAGATATGGTGTGATTGGGCCTTAAGGCTCTTAAATGACTATGTCCGGACGGGGCAGCCTTGAATATACAGGGAGTGTAGGGAACCAAAATGAATACTCCACTAGTGTTCACCAAGCCACCCCCATGTTTAACCATAATTGGTTTGGTCCCACGAGCTTCCATTTGCAAACTACTGACCTCTGGCAGCACCCTACTGCGACTTAGACCGCACTATTTCACGCGTTTGCAAACAATAGTACAATGAGAGAACCAGATAGATATGGAGAAAAACACGAGAGGATTTCATATAGGGTCCCAATGTGGAGGTATCAGATCTAATGAGAGATCTCTAGGTGCTACGGAGTCTGAAAAATCACTCGTCGACGATATGGCGTGTTTGGGCCTCATGGCTCTTAAGCGACTACGCCCAGATGGGGTAGCCCGAAAGCACGAGGAGTGTAGGGAACCAAAAAGAAGCCTCCAATAGCATTCACCTAGCCACCCTGATGTGTTGGCATAGTTGGTTTGGTCACATGAGCTTTGTTTGCAAACTATGACCTCTACAGACCCTACACCGACTCGACATCGCACTATTTCACGCGTTTGCAAATAATAGACACGGCGAGAGAACCAGATGGATATGGAGAAAACCACGAGAGGATTTCGTATATGGTCTCAACATGGAGGTCTCAGATCTAACGAGACATCTCTAGGTGCCTCGGAGTCCGAAAAATCACTTGTCGACGATATGGCGTGTTTGGGCCTCATGGCTCTTAAGCGACTACACCTTTTTGGTAGTAGCAGAAAGCACGGAGCGTAGGGAACCAAAATGAAGCCTCTAATAGCATTTACCTAGCCACCCTAACATGTTGACATAGTTGGTTTGGTCTCACGAGCTTCTTTTTTCAAACTACGATCATCTGTAGCCCTCACCGACTAAGATCGCACTATTTTGTGCATTTGCAAACAATAGACAACGAGAGAACCAGATTGGATACGGAGAAAAGCGTGAGATGATTTCATAGAGGGCCTAACATGGAGGTCTAGATCTAATGAGACATCTCTAGGTGCCATGAGTCTAATAAATCACCCGTCGAAGATATGGTGTGTTTATGCCTCAAGGCTCTTAAGCGACTATGCTCGGATGGGGTAGCCGAAAGCACGAGAGAGTGTAGGGAACAAAAATGAAGCCTCCACTAGCATTCATCTAGCCACCCAAATGTGTTGGCGTAGTTGTTTTGGTCCCCATGAGCTTCCATTTTCAAACTACAGCATCTGGTAGCCTTCTACCGACTTAATTGCACTAATTCACACGTTTGCAAAAAATAATACAATGAGAGAACTAGATTGAGACGGAGAAAACCACAAGACACTTTTGTAGATGGACTTAATGTGGAGGTCTCAGATCTAACGAGATGTCTCTAGGTGCCATGGAGTTTGAGAAATCACTCGTCGAAGATATGGTGTGTTTGGGCCTCAGGGATCTTAAGTGACTACGCCTTGGATAGAGGTAGCCCGAAAGAATGAGGAGCGTAGGGAACCAAAAAATCCTCAAATAGCGTTCAAAATCCACCTCGACATGTTGGCATAGTTGGTTCGGTCCCACGAGCTTTCCGTTATAAACTACAGCCTTTGGCAGCCCCTACACCGACTCAAACTGCACTCTTTCACGCGTTTGTAAACAATAAAGACAATGAGATAACCGGATGGAAGAAAACTACGAGAAAATAGCACGGTGAGATAACCTGACGGAAAGCGAAGAAAACTACGAGAGGATTTTGCAGAGGGCCCTTACATGGAGGTATAGGATCTAATGAGATGTCTCTAGGTGCCACAGAGTATTGATAAATCACCCATCAAAGATATGGTGTGTTTGGGCCTCAGGGCTCTTAAGCGACTACCCCTGACGAGGTAGCATGAAAGCACGGGAAGTGTAGGGAACTAAAAATAATTCTCAAATAGCGTTCACCTAGCCACTTCAATGTGTTGGTGTAGTTGGTTCGGTCCCATGAGCTTCCGTTTGCAAACTACAACATCTAATAGCCCTACACTACACTCGATTCAAATTTTGCAAATGTTTGCAAACAATAGCACATCGAGAGAATCGGAAGGAAACAAAGAAAATCACGAGATTCTTTCGTATAGGGCTCGACATGGAGGTCTCGGATCTAACGAGACATCTCTAGGTGCCATGGAGTCCGAGAAATCACCCGTCGAAGATATGGTGTGTTTGGACCTCAGGGCTCTTAAGCGACTACGCCTGGATGGGGTAGCTCGAAAGCACGGGGAGCGTAGGGAACCAAAATAATGCTCCAATAGTGTTCACCTAGCCACCCCGATGTGTTGGCGTAGTTGGTTCGGTCCCATGAGCTTCGTTTGTAAACTACATCGTCGGAAGCCCTACTGCTGACTCAAACTGCACTATTTCGCTCGTTTATAAACAATAGCACAGTGAGAGAACTGGATGGAGATGGAGAAAACCGAGAGAGGATTTCGTAGAGGGCCCCAACATGGAGGTCTCAAATCTAATGAGACATCTCTAGGTGCCATGGAGTCTGAGAAATCACCTGTCGAAGATATGGCGTGATTGGGCCTCAGGGCTCTTAAGCGACTATGCCCGAATAGAGTACCATGAAAGCACGAGGAGCATAGGAAACCAAAACAAATTCTCCACTAGCATTCACCTAGCCATCCCAATGTGTGGCATAGTTGGTTTGGTCCCATGAGCTTCCGTTTGCAAACTACAACGTCTAGCAGCCCTACACTGACTCAGACTACACTATTTCACGCATTTGCAAATAAGAGCACACCGAGAGAACCGGATGGAGATGGAGAAAACCATGAGAGCCTTTCATAGAGGGCCCCGATGTTGAGGTCTTGATCCGACGAGACATTTCTAGGTGCCACAAAGTCTACTAAATCACCCGTTGAAGATATGGCATGTTTGGCCTCGCGGCTCTTAAGGCACTACGCCCGGATAGGGTAGCCTAAAAGTGCGGGGATCGTAAGGAACCAAAACAAAGCCTCCACTAGCATTCACCTGGCCACCCCAACATGTTTGCATAGTTGGTTCGGTCCCACGAGCTTCCATTTACAAACTACAGCCTCTGGAAGTCCCTACATCTGACTCGGTGACCGCACTATTTCACACATTTACAAACAATAGCACAAATGAGAGAACCAGATGGAGATGAAGAAGACCATGAGAGGCTTTCGTAGAGGACCCCAACATGGAGGTCTTGAACCTAATGATATTTCTTTAGGTGCCATGGAGTCGAGAAATCACCCATCGAAGATATGGCGTGTTTGGGCCTCAAGGCTCTTAAGCGACTACACCCGGACGAGGTAGCCCGAAAGCACGAGGAGCGTAGGGACCAAAATGAAGCCTACACTAGTGTTCACCTAGCCACCCCAACATGTTGGCGTAGTTGGTTTGGTCCCACGAGCTTCCGTTTGCAAACTACAACATCGCGCTACCCTCTACACCTGACTCAAATGCACTATTTCGTGCATTTGCAAACAACAAAGACACCGAGAGAACTGATGGAGATGGAGAAAACCACGAGAGGCTTTCATAGAGGGCCCTGAAAATTTTTCCATGTTAGTACTAAAGAGCTTCAAACTTTAATTGAACAACTACATAAATCTAACCTAAATACTCAGAGTAATAGACTAAATCAGCATTCTATTTCTCACATATAAAATGAATTTCTTCCTTCAAAAAAGAAACTATGGGTGAATGCTCAATCAAAAAATAAATTACAATTCTAAACAAGTTTTAGGCTCAATTATCAATACTTCATTGCAGTTTTTCTTTCCAGTATGCTACTTTTGGAACTACCTAGTTTGATTTGTGAAGTTGAAGCAGCTGGGATTAATAAAAATAATCAACTTGGCATGTTGTCCTTAAGATTATCCATGATTCTATCAACAACATCACATAGATCTTCCATTCCAGTTAAGTTGTGATCCTTCCATGCTTCCCATTTTTCCTTTTTTCGCTTCGTATCTTCTCTTTAAGTTCTTCCAGATGTTTTTGGGTAATCAAATTGACTCTTTATGACTTTCAAGAGGCATTTCTTCTTAAATCATAGTGACATCTTCACCTAATTGTTTTTCTTCACCATGTTCATTTTCATTTAAATTTGAAGACTGAATATTTATATGGCCTTCGACTTCTTTTTGGGCATGACATAACCTTTTGTAATGTCCAAAAAAATTCAATTATTCATTCTCTATTTAATTGAAGATATTCATTCTTTCAAAATGAACAGTTGGAACATTGGTGGTCTCCCCAAAAAACTAAGTTCATAGTCTGCATAGTTGCATCCTATGGAAAAATCATTGAAAATTGGTGGTTTCCTCCACCCGTGCTTTCGGGCTACCTCATCTAAAGTAGTCCCTTAAGAGCCCTGAGGCCCAAACACGCCATATCTTTGATGAGTGATTTCTCGGACTCCATGGCACCTAGATATGTCTCATCAGATCCGAGACCTCCATGTCGGGCTCTCTAGGAAAGCCTCTCACGGTTTTCTCCATCTCCATCGGGTTCTCTCATTGTCTTTATTGCTTTGTTTGCAACATGTGCAAAATAGTGCGAGTGAGAGTCAACGTAGGCTGCCAGAGGCTGTAGTTTGCAAACGGAAGCTCATGGGACCAAACCAACTACACCAACACATCAGGGGGCCAGGTGAATGCTAGTGGAGCATTCTTTTTGGTTCCCTATGCTCCCGTGCTTTCATCTTTACCCGTCTAGGGCATAGTCACTTAAGAGCCTTGAGGCCCAAACATGCCATATCTTCGACGGGTGATTTCTTAGACTCCGTGGCACCTAGAGACATCTCGCCAGATCTGAAGACCTCAAATTTGGGGCCTCTACAAAATCCTATCGTGGTTTTCTTCATCTCCATATGGTTCTCTCGTTGTCCTATTGTTTGCAAATGCATGAAAAAAGTGCAACGAGTCATGTAGGGGCTGCCGAGACACTATAGTTTGCAAACGGAAGCTCGTGGGACCGAACCAACTACACCAACATGTCGGGGTGGCCTAGTGAACACTATTAGAGGCTTTGTTTTGGTTCCCTATGCTCCCCATGCTTTCGGGCTACCCGTTCGGGTGTAGTCCCTTAAGATCCCCGAGGCCCAAACACGCCATATCTTCGACGGGTGATTTCTCAGACTCTTGTGGCACCTAGAGATGTCTCATTAGATCCAAGACCTCCATGTTCGGGCTCTCTATGAAAGCCTCTCGTGGTTTTCTTTGTCTCCATCCGGTTCTCTCGCTATGCTTTTGTTTGCAAATGCGTGAAATAGTGTAGTCTCGGTCGGTGTAGGGCTACTAGAGGTCTGTAGTTTGCAAATGGAATCTTGTGGGACCGAACCAACTATGCCAAAACATAGGGTGGCCTAGTGAATGCTAATGGAGGCTTAATTTTGGTTCCTACATGCTCCCGTGATTTTGGGATACCCCCGTCAGTGCGTAGTCGCTTAAGAGCCCCGAGGCCCAATCACGCCATATTTTGATGGGTGATTTCTTAGACCTAGAGACATCTTGTCAAATCGAAAACCTCTATGTCGAGGCCCTCTATGAAATTCTCTCATGGTGTTCTCCATCTCCATCCGGTTCTCTTGGTGTGTTATTATTTAAACGCTATGAAATAGTGCCGAGTCATTGTAGGCTTTGTCGGATAGTTTGTGGAAGCTCATGGGACCAAACCAACTACACCAACATGTTGAGGTGGCCAATTGAATGCTAGTTGAGCATTCTTTTTGGTTCCCTACGCTTCCGTGCTTTTGTGCTACCTCATCAGGGGTAGTCACTTAAGAGCCCTGAGGCCCAAACACACCATATCTTCGATGGGTGATTTCTCAGACTCTATGGCACCTAGAGACATCTCATTAGATCCTAGACCTCCACGTAGGGTCCCTCTATAAAATCCTCTGTAGTTTTCTTCATCTCCATCCGGTTCTCTCGTTGTGCTATTGTTTGCAAACACGTGAAATAGTGCAGTCTGAGTCAGTGTAGGGCTACCAGAGGCTGTAGTTTACAAACGAAAGCTCATGGGACCAAACCAACTATGCCAAAACATGTTGGGGTGGCCTAGTGAATGCTATTAGAGGCTTCATTTTGGTTCCCTACACTCCTCGTGCTTTCGGGCTACCCCGTCCGAGCGTAGACCCTTAAGAGCCCTGAGGCCCAAACATGCCATATCTTTGACGGGTGGTTTCTCAAACTTTGTGGAACCTAAAGACATCTCATCAGATCCGAGACCTCCATGTCATGGCCTTCTATGAAATCCTCTCATGTTTTCTCCATCTCCATTTGGTTCTCTCGGTGTTCTCTTGTTTACAAAACGTGAAATAGTGTAGTCGAGTCAAGTATAGGGCTGCCAGACACTATAGTTTGCAAAAAAGCTCGTGTACTAAACCAACTATGCCAACATGTCAAGGTGGAAATGTGAACACTAATGGAGATTTGTTTTAGTTCCCTATGCTCCTCGTAATTTTGAGCTACCCGTCGGTCGTAGTCACTTAAGAGCCTTGAGGCCCAAACACACCATATCTTCGATGGGTGATTTCTCAGACTCGTGGCACCTAGAGACATCTCATCAATATGAGACCTCCATGTCAAGGCCCTATACAAAATTCTCTCACAGTTTTCTCCGTCTCCATCCAGTTCTCTCGTTGTGCTATTATTTGCAAACGTGTGAAATAGTGCAATCTGAGTCAGTGTAGGGCTTCCAGACATTGTAGTTTGCAAATGGAAGCTCGTGGGACCAAACCAACTATGTCAACATGTTGGGGTGGCCTAGTGAACACTATTGAGGCTTCATTTTGGTTCCCTATGCTCCCTGTGCTTTCGGGCTACCATGTCCGGGCATAGTCCCTTAAGAGCCCGAGGCCCAAACACGCCATATCTTCGAGGGGTGATTTCTCGGACTCCGTGGAACCTAGATACATCTCATCAGATCTCGAGACCTCCATGTCGGGCCCTGTATGAAAAATCCTCTCTAGCAGTTTTCTCCATCTCCATCTAGTTCTCTCGTGTGCTATTGTTTGTAAATGTGTAAAATAGTGCCATCTCGAGTCGAGTGTATGGTTTTGTCGAGACTTTGTAGTTTTGCAAACGGAAGCTCATGGGACCAAACCAACTACGACAACACGTTGGGGTGGCCAGGTGAACACTAGTGGAGCATTCATTTTTGTTCCCTACGCTCCCCATGCTTCCCTACTACCCCGTCCAGGGCATAATTGCTTAAGAGCCCCGAGGCCCAAACATGCCATATCTTGACGGGTGATTTCTCGGACTCGTGGCACCTAGAGATGTCTTTCAGATCCGAGACCTCCCACGTGGGGCCCTCTACAAAATTATCTCATGGTTTTCTCCATCTCCATTCATTCCGATTCAGTGTAAGGTTTTCCATTCCAATCACCTAAGTAATATAGGTGGTTCATATAATATAGGTGGTGAAATGAGAATTTTAATAAGATATTTTTACAATATAGGTGGTGAAATGAGAATTTTTGTTTGTTTTCCTTTCTAATATTTAATTTCTCTTAGCTTCACTTGGCTTGAGAATAATAAATTCTCTCTAAAAATGCCAACCAACACATGAAGGTGGAAGCTTTTTTTTGGCACCACTAACCTACATAAACATGTTAGTAAGTAATTAAATAGAATTTTAAATCATACAAAATTTAAACAAAATCATTTAAGTAAATATTCAAATTAAATTCATGAAGAATATACCTTTGCAAATTCAATCCAATGAACTACAAGGATCAAATCTATTCTTGATAGTAATAAGAATTGTTTCATGATCGATTCACGAACCTTCCACATATTTTTGTTTAATGGCCGGCCTCGATATTTGATCAATTTAATATTTGTTGCAAGGACCAAATGTGAATAGTGAAGTATCTTTGGATGTACTCCATAGTCTTCAAACAACCAAATGTTTAATTTTTGATAGGATATCGAAGCCAAGTTCGGTGACTTCCCATTGATATAGTGGGATACTCAAGGTCTTCACCATCAATGACTTGTGGAAGTCAATTTTTTCCCTCTACACAATGAGATAAGAAGTAGTTTGCTCCCTCTTCATTAAATTCCATCAAAAAAAACTGCAAAAACGTTGCCCTATGTATCACAAAGTAAAACTGTTCAATCAATTTATAAATACATTAAGAGTGTACCATTTAATAATTTATAAATCTAAAACATGGCATGTACATATATGTATGTACCTTGTTGCACTACATCAAAGACTTGGTCAAAGTCAGGTGATGTTGTCATTTGATCTGAAGACCTCTACAAGTTGTAATGCTCATGGAACTTGATGTGTGTCGAGTGGAATTAGAGGTCTACAATTCCATTCATCCACCCATTATTGTGACTCACATTCATTCCATGCAAAATCAATGCATGATATACAAAAACATGTCATGCACCTAGTATAAATAGTCCAAGCATTTGCATCTGAACTACGGAATGAGTGCATATCACTTGATCCTACAACTATCATACAATCTTCAAAGTTTTTCAGATGTTGTTCCTCTATCAACCAAAAATATCTATGAACCATTGATCTATCTTGAGATTCATGGCCCATATTCTTAACACACCAATGAACAATGATTTTTACATCTATAAATTTAGCACCATCCTTGAACTTTAACTCTTCTCTTGCAAGTGCTCTTTCACACATGCTCTACACCATCATGCTCTCCTTTTCCATGCCTGCCTTAGTAAAACTCTAGATATGTTGTACATTTTTTTCTTTGTGCATCTTCTTATCCAATAAAACATTTGTGCATTCTTTAATTGTGATGTGTAGTTGTCTAACCAAATGTAATGTTGATCGAAACTAATGTTCCTCTCATTCAAGTTTGCATAAAACACCTAGAAACACCCTTGTACATATTTTGTAGAATGTGTCCGATCATCACTAATGTAGAAATGATATTCTCTTAAAAAAAATTGATCTTGCTCAGTGCTTTTAGGAGAGTGCATGAATGTTATATGCATGAAAATAGAAACTTGCATTGAGTTATAATATTGAGACTGAACCTCCATTTGTGGCTGCAATGTGTAATTCTCTGTGAAGTCAACTACTAAAACAATAGTACCAAGTGGGAATGTGTCCTTTCTTAACTTGAATTTTTCATCCAACCATCGAGCTCTATGTGTGTGCCTTGTATACTCATAAAAATTTCCTCTTTGAATTTGACCATATATTCTGATATAGGTAATTGTTTTCTAACAAGCTCACACCTCTTAGATTCTTTTCCATCTTTTAATTGATATGCCACCGATTTATATTTGGTGAAATCAACCAATTCTTTTCCTATTGAATATGTACTCTCCTCGTGGATACAACTTTTCAGATTTGGCAAGCCACCGCATACATTGCACGTTCCATCCAAACATGCTTTGTTATAAAAAAATTGTCTTGTTGATTTTTCACAAAATATTGTCGAAATAAATTCCCTTGAAGATTTTTGTGGGACATTTATTCCACACTCCTGCAACATGATGTCAGTATGCAAAACACGACGTATTTGACAAAAACATCATAATGCATTGAAAATTCAACATGATGCCTGCAACAACAAGTGGTACATGAGTGATTGATTTTCACATAAAAGGGTTTGCTCATTTCAAAGAATCTTTGGCTAATGTTAATTTGTGGATTTTCATTTTTAAACTTATAGAACAATTCTGTTTGATTCATATCTAAGAAATGTTTTACACATGATTCACGATTACGAGAATCTATTCTTACTTTTATTGTATATCTCTTCTATTCGGTGACACCCTTGTGTTCTCATTCCAAAATTTTACAATTAATTCTTTTAGAATATCATATGTATTCTTGTCTTTTCATGGAAGTCTACTAGAGAAATCCCAATAGTTAGTGTTATTGACTAACTCAAGACGTTTACGTCTCTCTATTGCTTTCATTAGTGTTTTTATGTTTAGCTTCAAAGCATTGCTTGTTTTTCTAATCAAGTGTTTATTAACTATTTTATCACTTACTATACAATTAGTTAGTGCACGTTGTGTAGCATTACTATCTTTGGTGCGTCTTTTTCCACCTACTGATTTGGTATGCTTTATGTATGTTTTCAACAATTGACACATTTTGATCAACAACATTAGATGTTCTTAACCCCAAGGTCTTCATTATAGGTCTCATCTTAATTAATTTCATCAATGAAACAAATAATTGACATCTTTGTGTGTCATTTAAATTCTCAAAGTAATTATCCCAAATTCCACTAGCTTTTCTTCTCGCATTTCTTTCAAACATTTTGTTAGGCATTGGTTTTATAATGTTTTCATCAATTTCAATTAAGTGAATTGGTTTTCTTCATGAAATGTAAGGAGGTGTTCTTAGAGGTGAAGATTCATTTACAAGGTTACTTTCTTCATTCAAGTGTTTTCATACAAATTTGGGGTTAACATTTGGATTCTCAAATAAGGTTTCAATAATTGGATTCATATCAATTTCTTCATCCATACCAACATTATCATTCAATTCAATATACTATTCATTGCAAAATCATTATTCTCTACATTTTCATTATGTATTTCATCCCCATTTCCTAATACATTAGCTACATTTGATACATCGGATGTACCTTGCCCCTACTCGAAGTTTTTACATTCTCTTCAATTTCTTTATTCTCTTCTCTTCCAATTACTTCGGTGTCTTGTTCTTGACTTTCCTCTTGTCCTTAGCTCGACGTTTATCACCCATGATTAGAAAAAATAAACTAGTGGGGTAGGGGACAAAATGAACTATTAAAAAATCATGCAAGAATGTAGAGAAAATTATAGATAAAATAGAATGTTTGCAAAATTCCCGTGAAAGAGATGAAAGGGACGTTGGGGGGCCACAATATATAAAACAAAGAAAATGTGTATGCATTATGTAATGCTTACGTTTTATGTAAACGCGTTATACGCGCATACGTGTTTTGCATTTTCTCTTTTCCCAAGCCATGCCTCAAGGCTTGGGATCCGGTTTGGATCCCCAAGCCTGAGGCATGGACCTATACAAACACAACAAACAACATGTTTTTCTAGGAAAATATAAAAATTCCACTTCCTCTATGATAAATCAAAATAAAACAATTGCTCCATTTTAAAAAATTATACCATGACGTAGAGAAAAGTTTCTTCTTTCTAAAAATATAAATTTTCAAATTTTCTGACTAATATAAGGTTTCCATATTATTTATTTTCTAACTATGCCTTTTTATAGCTATTTTTTGAAGTGTAAATATGTCTATCTTTCATTGTGTATCTTTTTTTGGGTGATCAAAATTTAGAAAAAATATACTAGCCCAAACTAGGCATAATTCTATACATATTCAAAAAAAAAAAAAAAAATTTTTGATATTTTTCAAGTAGTTAGGGGGCACGGTCGGAGCTCCATTATTTTTTAAAACATAAAATTTTTTGTACTAGAAAAATCATAAATAAATAAAAAAATTTGCTAAAAATCTTTTAAAAAATGGAGCCCAAACTAGATGCTCTAGCTATCTTTTACCAAAGGGTTTTCAAAAATACTAAATGGTGCTCAAAAAATGGTGGGGGCACGAAAGTCACTCTATTATGTTTTTAACAAAAACATGAGCATCTATTGGTATTTTAGTTGTTTGACCCACTTAAACTTATCCGTTTTCAATAAAATTTAGTAGCTTAGAAACTAGACTCAAATTTCTATGATTCATATTTCTATAACATCTTACAATTTTGAGTGTAACTATTTCAAAAAAACTTCGTACAAGTTGAAGTTTTTTTTAGAAAAATGCGTCCACTTAAGACCTCCTTTGCCTCCCCAACTTGGTGCACTTACCCAACTATAAATTTACTAATAGGTTTTTCTATAAATTTAATACACACAATTTACATCCCTAACGACATTATTTGTGTCTCAGGGTTTTATTCGGTTGTCATGTCATGTTATACATATGGCATGTTTGTAGGGCTTGGCTAAAGAATATTTACAAGTTTTTTTTCTTCATTTTTGTAATAAAATGTTTACAGGCTTAGGTTTCTTTGTTTTGTTCTACATTACTTATTGTCATGCAAAAATTTTATTTACAAATATTCGAAGAAGGAGGTGGGGATGGTTATGTTCTAGAGACTAGGCGACATCATGTGCACCATCAGCGATAATGAGCACATGACCTTTTTCCTCATCGACGAATACATGGAGGAGTTCAAAGAGGAGACTATCTTTATGGAGTATTTTAGAAAGACATGGTTGCAAGACGGACATATTGGTAAGTGTTAACTACATAGCTATGTGTAGATTTAATAATTTTAAGTCATTTCTAATGGTTTTATTGTTTCCACATGCAGCTATGTGGTCAAAGAATTTCCACAACTTCACCCATTCCAATTAGGATACGAATGCATCAATAGAATCTTACCATTGTTTCTTGAAGAATTGATACTTGTGTGATCAAAGAAAGAAATGCACAAGGAGAATGGATTGGTTATTGTACACATTGGTGTTTCGAGTTGAACCCCATTACAAAAACAAGAGGAAGTTACAAGTATCAAGTTTCTTGACAAATTACAAGAAGGAGAAGGAAATTTTGACTGCCACTAAGAGGGCCAAAGAAATACTAGACAGCGAATGTTGTGTAAACCATAACATTCATGGGTCTTACATTGTTAGAATTCAAACATCCAGGATGATGGTATTTCATTCGAAGATTTGGCCCGAATTTTTATGTTTGTGACTATCCTAGGGCTACCAAAGGAAACACCTACAAACATGTTTTGAAGGTGTTGCAACTTGAGAGGACACACGAGGGTAGTGCATCTACTAGGGATCCAAATTTCAGTGGTGAGGGTGTATGTTTTCATTTCATTATTTTAACTATTTTGTATCATTGTTATCCTCATAACAATTCATTGTACATCCTCTAAAATTATTGTTGTCATTGTAGATGACCATGTTGTTCATGTTGCAGAAGCAATTGAATGCATTGCACTTGGAGAAGATCCATCAGAGCAGCCTCACATTTTCATTAATAGTACGTAATTTATTATGAATGAATAGTGTTTGATATATCAACGATTTATCAATTACTAAATCAATTTTATTTTTGTAATAGTTGAGGGTGATGAAGGAATTCAATAGGAAACACAATACCTTAGTCTTGAGAAACATGTTAGAAACCATGGAAATGCATTGCAAGTGCTCAACCAATCTAAAGAGTTTTTGAAATCATTGTTGGATGTGGTGTTAGATAGTGATGAACAATTTTTGCTTTTGGAGACTATGTGCAACAATTTCATAAGATTTTACATGACTTTGGTTCGTTGTCATTTGATTTCGTTCCAGATTATAGTGCAAACGAGACTTCTACCACCTGTTTGTGGCCATGGTTCAGTGTAAGCAAGAAACCTCAAAAGAGGAAGCAAAAGGAGATCGTGGTGGAGGATTTAAATATTGATGCTCAAGAGTACGAGGAGTATACATTGCCTGACACAACTTGTGGAAGGAAACTACTCAAGAAAACACATAAACGGTTCTAGTACAACAATTAGAGAAAGATGTGAGGATATAACAGAGAGTTTGGGTGAGTATGAATGTAATGTGATTACAAGACGTATTCATTGGAATTCAAAACACTTAAATTTGTGTTTTGTGAATCATAGGGACAACCCACTCGACTGAATTCAAGTTCCACATCATCGGCTCTCTTTTGGAACATCAAATGCATCTTGAAGGTATTTTTGTCTTTATGAAAAATAATGTTTATTGTTGGGTTTTACTATTATGTGGATTAACATTTTGGTTGTAGTTTGATTATGAAAAATAATGCTTCATGGTGTTTCACCATGTTTAAGACAAATAATGCTAAATGTTTTATTATGTGTGTTCTGAGTTTTACACATTTTACTTTTATTGTATTATGTATATTTTGTGATCTTGTATCTGGTAATGGTGGTATCTATTTTTTTTGTTTTGTAGTTTATACAATGGAGGGATGTGTAAAAGTCTTAAAGCTTTGAAAAAATCATTATTGTCACTACACTCTCAAGAAAATAGTCCAAATTCCGAAGCAAGTGGTCTAAGGTGTCACATTCAGTTAGAGTTGGATGAAAATATTATAAATGGCCAAAATGTAATGGAATGCTCTCATTCTATCCAGATAGATTCCTAATGTGTGAAGGTATTTGAGAAGTATTAGAGGAAGAATATGAGTTTTTGAATGATTGTTTGTAATCTTGGACTATGTGGTACATTTTTGTAATATTGTAGCCTTGTGATTTGCATCTACAAATGGATCATGACTGAGAGAACTTAGGGTTATATGTTTGTATGTGATGAAAATTTACACTACGGGATTGAAAGGGTGAAAGCACTTGAGGAAGGACAGTGAGGGATTCTTGCAAGAATTTTGTGTAAATTCATTTTGATAGTTCTTACATGTTCTTAGTGTTTATTGTGATGCATAAATGGAATCCACTATCTCTTCTTGTTTTTATAAATATAATAATGATTGTAGCGATATATGAATACTTGAGTTTTGGGAGTACACTTTGTTTCAGGGAAGACTATGAATTCATGGGACTGTGAAACTTTGAGATATTTTATAGTGTCTTTGTAAGGTTATGATGATCAAGCTTAGAGAAGTGTGTATTGTGGTAAAAACTTTGTGCAATGGATTAAATCAACACTTTATGAATGGAAATGGATACTGAGTAAATTACAGGTTTCTGCAGAAACACACTTACTACTGCACACACATACTTCACTTAAAACAAATAAATATATATCACACACACTCTAGTGAATTCACAAAACTAAATAAAGAAGGATTAGGATTTTCCCTACAAATCATGATTTCATACCAGTTCATTATTTACAAATTCTTCACCCTTCTCATATTCTTTTCCACATGGAAAGACATTCTGAAAGGTTTGAGGGATGGAATCACAAAATGGCTTATGATGGTGTATAATGTTATATGTTCCAGGACTTTCCCATTATCATGAGTGATATAAAAACCCTATCTGAAAGTATCTTTCCATCACAGACTAGACTTTGACAACTTCTATTGAATTGTAGTGAACGTACCATCTCTTCGTCCTTCAATGGAATAATTGAAGGAAATCCCAAAGACACATTTTAGCTAAATATTCTTGCTTATTTATATACCACCTAATGAGATTATTGCTTCATGTTTACTTTTATGTAATCGAGTTACATGTCAAGTCTATTCTATAAAGTTGCTCAAGTCTATTATATATGAACTGATGGATATATGTAACTTGTGGTTTTGCCAAAAATATTGAAAATATTTTTTACAAGGGAAAATAGAATACATAAGTTAGCGTTGAGAGAGTAAACATGGAGGAGACTGATAAGAGTTAAAAAAACATAGATTCTCAAATGAAGCTAATAATAGGATGGCAAATGCTTTCATCTAAAGGCTAGGTCTTTCTCTAGAGATGGGTTATCACGCAATAGGCCTAGGTTTAAGCTTCACACCCATGTGGGCCTAGAAGCCTTAATATTTGTATATTTCTT